>VYZW01033349.1:4698-17167 GCA_013401315.1 Balaeniceps rex
CTTAGTGGCAGAAATTTTCAGGGCCATAAGATGTTGTTGTTTTGTAACCTTGATTTTATTTTATTTTTTATTTCACTCTCAAACAGACCAAAGCAGATGTTGACAGTGACGCCTTGCCAGCAGCAATACGGAACTCAGAGGAACGTCTCTCCAAGGGTGACATATACCTGCTGGAGAATGGGCTGAACATCTTTGTGTGGGTGGGAGTCAACGTGCAGCAAGGCCTGATCCAGAACCTCTTTGGAGTGTCATCCTTCAGTCTGATTAGCAACACCTTGGTGAGCTGGATGGCAATGCTCTCTGTCTGTGGTAGTTGCCCAAAACTTAAAACAATGAGAAAGCATGTTGAGAAAATAGTGTTAAATTTTTCATACTAGGAACAAGAGCAGCACAGGCATGCGAAACTGTAGTGGAAATGTCCCTAGTCTGGGCATGTCAGGCATGCTTTTGCCTAGCTTTATTTGACAAGCCACATCTCCACTGATGGTAAGGAGAGCAGTCGATATGTAAATGGAATGAATAATTGACCTTTAATTCTGATATCATGTTATATTCTCTTTTAACTAGTTGAGGTCAAAGAGATTTTACGTTAGTGGGGGTAGACATATCTCTACCCTTATGTAATACGACAAAACTGCTGACTTTTGTTTAATGCTGCTCTACTTCATGTGACTAATGGGGATTGGATATCTTTCATTCCAGAGTACCCTGCCTGTCTTGGAAAACCCCTTTTCAAAGAAAGTACGATCTATTGTTGACATGCTTCAAGTGCAGAGATCCCGCTACATGAAGGTAAAAATGTTGTCCCCCATTTGTAGCTTTAAATCCCCTTCCCTTTTAGCAGAGCAGATGAATCCTGGTAATACTGCAATGCTGAATTTATTCTTCCTGATCTCATAAATGTGATTCAAACAAAGTTTTCAAGGATCTGAAGACAAAATTTGTTACTAGTTTTGGATTTCTATGCTTACCATAGTTCTAAACCTAAATTTTTTTCAGACCTATTGTAATACACTGTTGCACAAACCAGGTACATGGTATTTTTCTTCTATTTAGAAAGGATTGAGACTTAACCCAGCTTAGTTACAGAAGCCAAACCACATAAGCCATATATGCTGTGATTCTGTCTTTGGATTTTTGAGCTATTTAGCTTTTTGCTCTTGTTTCCAAGAACATTAATTCTGCTAACTACTCACTGTTGGTTTTGTTCTTGTTTTGTTTTTCGTAGTTAATAATTGTGAAGCAAGAAGATAAGCTGGAAATGCTGTTCAAACACTTTCTAGTGGAGGACAAGAGCCTGAGTGGGGGAGCTTCGTATGTGGACTTCCTGTGTCACATGCACAAGGAGATTCGGCAGCTACTGAGCTAGAGGAGGGAGTAGTGCTGGAACTCAGCAGTGACATTTCAGTCTCCACTAATGACCTGATCAGAATGCCCAGCGCCCTCAAAAAGGACAACATAGAAATCTGTACAATTCCATAATTTTTAATACACATTGCATAAGCAGAAATCCTTCCAACCTCTCCCACTCCTGTATGAGAGATGAAAATTTTTCCTGGTGAGGGCTAAAAAAACCAAAAAGGCCTTTGATACCAGGTCTTTTACTTGTATCTAAATTGTTTCCTGTGCTTGGCAGGAATTCACCCCCCCACCCCATGCTCGCTAATCCTGTCGTAATGAATGTAGTTTTTTTCAGTTCACTGTACATGATTCAACATTGGGTGAAAAAGCGATAACTCTTCAAAACTTCTGGTAGTTGCTGTGTGTTTGTATGGGCGCGTGTGCATGCTCCAAGTGTGAAGAGGATGCCCAGGTTGGGAGGACAAGAGGCAGGTCAGGTGATGGGAGCTGTAGCAGCCAAACATTTTGTCTCTCCTTCTCTTAAGAGGGAAACATGACATTGCAGAGCACAGATGTATTATGTGGCTGTCTGAACCAGAAATCCATGAAAAAGGAAATGAGTGGTAAGCCAGGAGGCAGCAGGGCAAATTTCTTTCCACAATCTTCCCTGTACTATACGTTGCTGTGCAGATCTGTAATGGAGTAATTAATAGTTCAGTGAGTAACAATCAGCGGTTTCTGAACAGGGTAGGGGTAGAGACGGTGCTTCCTGTTGCGTGTGTGGTGACTCCTCCTCATTGCACAGCTCTGTAATGTCCTACTCAATCCATGTTCCATGGCCTCTCCTGCAGAGCTTACCTGTCTATCCAGATGGTGGTGGGAACAAAAGCCTCTTAACGTTAAGCAGAAAATACTTTTAACAAGGTGATGTGGGGCTGTGTAGGAACTGGATGACAAGGAAGTGGCCATTTTCAAACATATTATTGTGAATTATAGCTAACAAGCAGGAATTTGATGCAAATTTGAGACTGCTTTGTACCCTGGAATACAAGGGAGGGGATACAAAAACTAAGATTTAGACTGTACTGTAGTAGGTACAAGTACCTGATTTCAGTTACTGAAAGCATCTGGGCCACAGTGAAGAGTTTCATTACCAGATGTTTATACCCTACCCCATTCTACCTATTGATCAGCTTGCACAAAACCTTTTTATAAGCCTGTTTGTTAAACTAAAATACCTCAGACAGATTAATCCATCCACTTTGGCCACTCTGCTGCTCCATTCTGCAAGGGTGGATGAGAAGACTCCTGCGAAGAGGGAGCGAGTGTAAATCAAATTCAGAATTCTAAGGGCTTTGTTTATTCACTTTTGAAAGGGGGCTTGTATATTTTAGCTTGAACGCTTAGCAAGTGTTCTTACAATACCCAGGAGTTTAAGCTACCAATAGCATTAAAAAGTGGAAGGAAGAATGTGGGTGGATTAGAGAACATATTATCTGGGCTTGATATTTCAGAAGAGAGTCCTTGTTAAGATCAGAAGAATATCTGGCTGTGGTTTTAGTTCCGTATCCTGTAGCATGTATATAAATCCATTTTTCTTCTAATGCTGCTAGTTTGTCTTCCCTCCCATCGCTACACAGAAAGGGGAATATGAAAATTGTAATGGAGAAACTCTTTCAAGATGTAGTTGACGGAACCTTCAGCATTTTTGTATGAATGTGGCTGACTTTTTACTCCATGTACTGCCTCCAACCAAAAAATCTAGAGGATTTTTAACCAGAGGGGAAAAACAACTTCCCAGGAATATAAGGCGCAGCAACCACAGACTTCCACAAATACTGATTTCTAGTATTAATATTGGGAGGGTGGGGGTGGAAATGAAATCATAAATGAACCTTTCATTTTCTTCACTTGTTTTTCCAATGCATCTTTTAATTTGTAAAGAAATAAAAATATATTAAGATGTATTTTATGTCATTGTTAGTAAATAAACACTGCTTATTTTTCCAAACCCTGTATTTTGCGGGAGGGAGGAAATGGGAAGGGCTGAAGCCTAGCTGATTGATCCTCTAAAATCCAATCTTCTGCTGACCAAATTCAGTCTTTTTTTTTTTCCTTATTCACAGTGAATGGTGGTAAGAAATTCAACAAGAGTCAACAGACAAAAGGTGCTGTTTAATCTCAGTGTTAACTTTGCTTAGATGACTGTTTTTTAACTTTCTGCCCCTCCTGAACTTTCATTTTGCAAGGAGATTTCCATTTTCTCTAACAGCTTAGGTCAGATTGATTTGAGGGTTTTTTGGTCTACTTTGGAAATATTACCCTTACCTTATGACAATGTTAACTTAAAGACTTCTGCAGTCTTAATTTTTCAGAGAAACAGAGCTAATTCAGAGTTAAGATAGCAGGGAAGCTGGGTAGAGTTGGGGTTTTTTTGGGTTGGGTTTTTTTTTTAGGAGGGGAGGATGCTAATTGCAAAAATAAAGTTCGGAGTGAACTGGCAGTGTAACTTGACTGTAGCCTAGAACATTCATATTGTATAATGTGCTGATAACAACAATCTGTATGAAAGCACAAGACAATCATTGCTAAATATCCAACAACACTTAGTTTGCTGTATTTTTGAGATTACTCTCCTGCAGAATGTACATTACGTCCAGAATCTGCTACTGAACTGATATATTGCGATAATGATGGGCCTTGTGCATCTTGTACATTAATTGTGTGGAGTAAATTGTGCTTGCAGGCATTTTTGTCGCAGCACCCCTTCTGATGCGCATGGAAATTGCCTTGCAGAGCCCATGTCTGTTAGCACTCTGTCGGGATCTAAGTGGAGGAGCTGGTGGGGATGGCATGAGGGCGGTAGTCTTTCTGTACTGACTGTGTTGTGCTTCCGGATCATGCCCGAGCAGTGTCAAGACCTAACTTTTCAAAGGGAAGCAAAAAGATTCCCATATTTTAACCTGTTCCTTATACAGATAGAGAATACTTATTTGCTTGTGTCCATACTGACTAATGTCCTGTATTATGAATTATCAGTTATAAGTATTGTGATTGGGATTAAGTTATCTCTTAAGGAATGAATTTGAAGCTTCTAGCAATTCCATAACTGAGTATTAGTTCTAGCATACTTTTTTTATTTTCATAGTGTAGCCCAAACTCAGCTTTGCAGATACCAATTTACCATTTATGGAATATTTTAACACCAAATGAGTTATTCCAGGTTGGTACAGAAGAGCGGCTTCAAGGGAGCTTTAAATCTACCTGTAGATGTTAAAAAACCCACAACAGTGCTGTTACTACAAGATGTTTTCTTTTCCCTTCCTTGATGGTCTTCAGCAGGAGCTAATCTTGGTGTACTTTCTTGCACCATCTGAATGCCTGCAGGAACCACCTCTCTGCAGGTGTGTTTGCTTTCAGCATGCTGTGCCTCGGTGAAATAGCTCGGGTTTTTCCCTATCAGCTTCAGGTGCTGCTCATGCAGGTGTCTTCACAGGCGGATACAGGTGCGTTAGAGGCAGAGGATCTATATCAGCTTGAAGTAAGACTGCACAAGTCGTGACGTGCTGCTGCTGTCCTAACAGCTCTGCCTTACGTTTCGCTGCCCCTGCAGGCACTTCTCATTTGCCTGGAGAACGCGGCGTGACCGGAGGGGGACAAAAGCGGTACCGCGGCCGGCTCCGCTCGCTTCCGGGGCCCACCTCGACCCTGCCCGGGCCGGGCCGCGCTCTGTGGTCGCTGCGCCCCTTGCGGCCTTTGGGCGCGGGCCCCGTGACGGAGCGCCGCCCGCGGGCGGGGCCCTGGTGGCCGCTTCNAGGAGCCGTGCGGGGCGGAGGGGTGGGCGCAGGATGCCGTCCCGCCGGGCGCGGCCTTTGTCGCCGCCGCGTCGTACCGCGGCCCCGGTAACAACGACACGCGGAGCAACAAGGCGCTGCCCATCCTGCTGTGGTGGAGCGGGAGCCTCTTCCCACACTTCCCCGGCGACACGGAGCGGATCGACTGCCCGCGCGGCTCCTGCCTCGTCACCCGGAGCCGGCGGGTGGCTCGGCACCGCCGCACCAAGGCCCTCATCTTCTACGGCACCGACTTCAGGGCCTACGAGGCGCCGCTGCCCCGCCTGCCCCACCAGACCTGGGCGCTCTTCCACGAGGAGTCCCCCATGAACAACTACGTCCTCTCCCACCCGGCCGGCATCCAGCTCTTCAACTACACGGCCACCTTCCGCCGGGAGTCCGACTACCCTCTCACGCTGCAGTGGCTGCCCGGCGTGGGGTACCTGCGGGGCCCGGCCGTGCCCCTGGCCGAGAAGGACGCGTGGCGGCGGAGGGGCTATGCCCCGGTGCTCTATATGCAGTCCCACTGCGATGTCCCCTCCGACAGGGACCGCTACGTGCGGGAGCTCATGAAATACATCCAGGTAGGTGGGGTGGTGTCGCTGTAGGAGCTGGGCCCGCCTGGCTGCCCCCCTCCACCTCCTCCTTTTAATGGGGTTTGTTTGTCCTTGTTTTTAGCCAAGCCACGAGTCATAACGGGATGCATGCCGACTACAAGCTGGACAGAAAAACTAGTTGTATTCCTTCCCAAAGCGTGGTCTAGACTACACCGCATGCCAGTAGGTAGGCCTGATGGTAGCTGTTAGTTGTGGAGTTAGCCAGACTCGGGATCAGTCACAAGTTGGGCTAAGCCAGAATCAGCTTGGTCTTGTGGACCAAGTGCTAGAAGTTGCTGAAATCTCTGGACCTTTAAGTTAGCGTACAGGAAGGCTGTCCATTTACAAGCCTTGCTCCCATTTGAAAGTATAGGTGTGCAATAAAAAGATGGATTGCTGTGTCTCTAGAATCTGCTCCTTACCTGCGTTGTGGTAGGACCATGTTATTTCTACGGTGGTTTGTACTGCTGTGGCACAGCTGGAGGAGAGTAGCTTCATAAGCTGAAATAACATAGTTTCTTTCAAGCAGAAAAAAAGGCTCGCGCTTTTTTTTCTTAAAAATTCTGAAGGATAGTAGATTAGTAAAAAAAAAGTATCTGTTTTTAGTCTTTATCTGAAACATCTTTTTCCTAGTCATTTCTGCTGTTTCTATTAGTAGTGATTAATTTATTGTGCAAGTTCATTGTGTACTCAGTAGTGAAGCAAAGACAATTTAAAAAATATGACTGTGTATTGTCGAAGTATGAAGTGAATTCCAAATCAAGTGTATTGTCTTTCACAAGTGTATTGTCAGTATTATCATATTGACAGTATTCTTTTAGTTCCCTGCATCAATTTTTCTCAGTCTAACAAATGGAAAAATTTTGCTAGTCTGCTGAGATTGGCAGGAACTGTGTGTAATAACTGTTTGGAAAAGTACTGGGTCTCTGTTAAGTAGAAAGATGACTTTTAAATTAACATAGAGTTGAATGCCCTTCTTTAGCTCTTAGTTTCTGATTTATCTGGTAATAAATACATTTTTGGGTGACATCTTCCTTTCTGTGCACTCCCCCCCTCCCCCCAGTCTGTAGCATAGTTTATGCTGCTTTTGAAACTGAGCACTTGGTTTCCTCTAAAGCTGTTAGAACGGGGAATCTAGGAATAGTCACAAGGGAAAGAACTTGGAGTGAAAGCGAAGCTAAACTAAGGTAGCTAGGAACTGATCAAAGTTAGGAATTTTATGAGAACTACAAGCTCTGAAAACAAGCTCTGGGCAAACAAATCACTTTGTAAAGATGCCGGTTGTTATTTTAGGTTGACTCCTATGGGAAATGCCTGCATAACCGTGAGCTTCCCAGTGAGCGACTGAGAGACACTTCTACAGCCACTACAGAAGATTCTGAATTTATGACTTTTATCGCCAGGTACAAGTTTCATCTGGCCTTGGAGAATGCCATATGTGACGACTACATGACAGAGAAGCTGTGGCGTCCAATGCACTTGGGTGCTGTCCCAGTATACCGAGGCTCCCCAGCTGTCCGGGACTGGATGCCAAACAACCTCTCCATCATTCTTATAGATGACTTTGACAGCCCCCAAGAGCTGGCAAAGTATCTTGATTTCCTGGACAAGAATGGAGAAGAATATATGAAGTATCTAGAGTATAAAAACCTTGGTGGAATCAAAAACCAGTTCTTGGTAGAGAGCTTGGAGAGGCGGGAGTGGGGTGTGAATGACATGACTCTGCCCAATTACCTGAATGGCTTCGAGTGTTTCATCTGTGACAGGGAGAACACCCGGGTCAAAGAGGAGCAGGAACACAAAAAGTCTCGTGGGAAAATTCCAGCTCCCCGACCTCGCATAGCTCAGTTCAAGCACATGGGATGTCCTATGCCAACCCCTGGGTTTGGAAGCGTTGAAGACCTCTCTGGAGGAGACAGGTAATGTATGAATACTATGCTTTTTGAAGGGAAAAAAGCTTCAAATAGTAGTTGTAACTTTTAATAACACTTTGTACTTAAAGGATCTCTTAACACAGCTTGTGTTACACTTTATATTAATGTGAGTGGTATGGTAGTTCTGCTAATATTGTGTAACACTGAGGCTGAAAAAGAGGCTTGGACGGTGGTATTGGTTAGTGGTTGAATGAGGAGTGTGAGACACCCATAACATTCTGCTAAAATGCTCTGTGTGACCTTCAGCAATGTGTTCGACCTTGTCTAAGTGTCTGTTTGTTTGCTTGTTTGTTTGTAGGAGGGATGTTTTTCAGTACAGTGATGGTAAAGCACTTGGTAGCGCTTGGGTGAAAGAAGCTCTATACCTTATTACAAAGTACTGCATTAAGAATGGGTTTGCCACTGTTCAGTGCGGGCCTGGTTAACTCCTATTGACTTCAGAGCAGAAGTTAGGCTCACCCAGAATACTTTACAAGACTTTTTGTTGTTTTGTGTGACAGAATTCTGGCTTGTGTTGAAGGACACCATCCCATTTATTTAGGAGGGGGACCACACAGGACACAGAATAGGTTGAGTAGTTTCTTGTCCCCTTTGCGCACAGGGATTGCCAGTGGTGCTGGCATCTCCCAGGACAATCGCCCAGTGTTAGCCATCTCTAGTGCGAGCTGCCCTGAAGTCTGTCAGCAGGGAACAAACCACACCAACCCTGAGGCAACCACTTTTGAGAGGCAGAATAGAGTTTTGTTTGTGTGGTCTACTTGGTATTTATACATGCATTGGTACAAAACAAGTCAGTGCTTGGGTTCCCAAAGCTTGATTTTTTTCCACTGACAGTGTTTGAAGTTGCAGTTGCTAGAAGGAGGGGTTCTTGCAGTTTATAAACCATGTGCGCACTTTTTGTAGTGTGTATTACTAGTGTAACATGTTTGGATCCACCGGGTTTGTCATTTTTCTTTGCATTACCTGCAACAATTTCTGTGTTTTTAGGCAATTACTCAAGCGCATGCAGTTAATTTTCTATAAGCCATCAGACAGCCACCATAAACCCTCAGCCATAGCAGATTTTACCTATGTTCATACCTATCTGTCACCAAAGATTTCAATGTTCTGATGTCAGTCCTGCTGTAGTATTAAATTAATGGCTTTTTGAAAATATTGGGAAGATCTCATGCACTGTCCAGAAGGAAGTTGTCAGTATACTCTATCCCAGTTTATATCAGTTTACAGCTGTGTTAATAATATCCTAGACTAAGGAATTGAATGCTTAGGAGTGTTAAAATGTTAGTAGAAACTGTGTTGAAAATGTAGAATCCATCATTTCAAGTATGCTAACCCAGAACTAAGTTCTATGTGGATATGAAGCTTTTTAAAAAAAGTTTTTATTACATTACCCATCCACAAAAAAAGTATGAAGAATTTTGTAAGTGTGGGGAACTACTTCGTCCTGTGTTTGGATGCTTTCAAAAATGGTCAGCTGAAATTAAAAAAGGAAAAAGAAGCCTGAGGTCATTCAGGTTGTTTAGGAAAAGCCTATTTCACAAAACTTGTGATGTTAGTCATTAAAAAGTATTTTTCACAGTACAATTAATTCTCATATTGGCTAATTGAAAAGTTATGCTTGTAAGTGAAAGGGGTCTATAATCCTTTGTTTTCTGTTTCCGATTGATTTATTGGAGCTTTTTTATAGTAATACCTTTTCTCGGTCTTGGTAGCAAAATGTGCTTTTCACTTATAGCATGCTATGCAGCATCTTACTCTATGAGAGTATTCTCTGCTTTTTCATAGATTTTCTTTTGCTTGAGCAGCAGGTGGCAGTAGAGAAACACCTTTGAAAGCACAGCATGGGTGCCTCTGCTGCTTACTTGCGAGCTCAGGTACTCCATCATTCCGTGCAGTGGTCATCAGCAAGGAGTTTTGAACAGTTGGTCCATAATCCAAGCTACAGTTGCATCCCACGGAAGTTTCCATGTCTCATTGAACCATAGTGTTATTCTCCCCATGCTTATAGACATGAGATGCATCTGGAAAAATTGTACCAGGGAAGCTTTTACATTGTCTGCTATCTACTTTAGAAAGATATGTATCTATACCTTCTGAGGCATGATCAAGGGGATCTCCAGTGAAATACAGTGGTTTCTATCTCGTGAGCATCTGAGCTTTCACCGTTTTGATCTCTAAAATGGAACATGGTTACTTAGAATTGTAAATGGTGTGACAGTAGCATAAAATTGCCACCAAAGCATTAGCTAAACACGCTCATATTTTGTCTGAGTTTGACAGTAATATTGTGTCAACAGTATGATCAATTTAGATGACTGTCTACTGAGCCAGTCAACTGTGTATTTTGTTACTTTAGAAAGCATTGTGGAAAAATGATGCAGGCCTAGTGGGGTTACAAGTAGATAGAATATATGCAACATACAAGGTCTGACTATAATCATACACTGTGATTTTGGGTTCTGGAGGCTTCTGGAACTCGGAGAACAACAAAGGCAATTGGAGTTTATATATTTTTAGAGCAAGTACCCAATTACATTATGGTTACCCTGCGCATCTGCATGCTCTGTAACCCTTATTCCCAGATGTAATTTGTTTTTAGGGTTGATGAATGTGCTGAATTGACAGAACTGTTGCATCAGAATCTCCACGTAGGTATATGTAGCTGGAGCACATTATTATACCTTCACCTTGCTGTCCTTTAGCTCTAAGTGTGGAGACGTGGTTCCTAAATCCTTATGCTTGCAGCCTCACTTGTGTTTGGACTTCTGGGCTTCACACCCAAGAAGAAAGGCTGTAGAACAACTATTTGTATGTGTTAGGTTATGGGTCAGTCACTATAATCTATTGAATTCTTGGCTGCTTTGTACAGAAAATAGTGAGTTACAGTGCTAGTGATGAGTAGAATATCTGTTTAGTAGGAACTGGAATTTCCAATTGTTCTTGGGCTCCTGGTCACCTTTGTGAAGAGAAATGTTTGGTTTGTTTCATTGATAAGGATTCATTTTCCAAAAGTGGGGCATTTGAGAGGATAACTAGAAGATGACTAAGTGACATTACCTTTCCAGTTACCTAAACAGTTTTCATCTGTGGTAGCATGAGAAGAGAGAAGTCAGTGTGCCTTTGATAAGGGAATATTTTGAAACCATCGTGGTTTTGCTAGTTCCATTTTATATCAATGTCAGAGTTTACTTAAGACAAGAGGAAAACCAGCTTAAAAGTGTATCATATTTGCCACATGTACACTGTAAGGTGTCTCTTGCAACAGAAAGATAGATCTGTATATCATGGTAATAATGTTTCAGGTGTATGTAGTTGATGGTTTCAGGATATTTGTACAGTCCTGTTCATCCCGGGGTACCAATTTTTTCCAAGTTACAGAATCAGAGTGAAATGATTTTCTTAAAAACCAGTAACAGCAATGTAAAAATAAAAATACCAAAGTGTTATTATTTAATGTTTTTGATGAAAGTCTTCACTTGGATACTGGAATTCCTTTTAGTGTTGTTTCTGTAGAGTTCAGCTGGAAAACATTTTCTTTTTTCTGTCACCTACTACCACTTAGTCTTGTGTCTAATACGTAATGCAAATATACTCATTTTCCTAACGTGTGCTGTAAAAACCAAGTAACTCATGTTGGCAGTCCTTGAACAAAGGTTAATGAATTTAGCTGGTAAGCAAAGTGATCTCACAGTATGTCCAAGTGCTGCATTTTACAAAGGAACCTTTTGGCAGACATCTTTTTTTTTAATGCAGAAGTAAGCCTCTGTCTGTGATCCTTCACACTGTAATCTATGTTAAAAGGTTTATTTTGAGGTCTCTGTTGGTGTGCACTGCAGAAACATCCCACCATAGATGATGCTGTTGACCACAGAAAACTAAGTTGCATGGCATACAACTTGTATGCTGCCGCACAAAGAAAGCGACTATGATGTGTTGTGTGTTTCTTTTGGTCTTCCTGGAGTAGTGGGTGAGATCTGCTTCTGGGCAATGCAGCCATGCTTGCTTTAATATATGGTGTATAGAGTGAACACAGAAGGCACTGTACTTATTTCTGTGATTGGAAGGGAGAAGCAGGAAAAAGCTCTGTATATAAGTTAACAAGTATTGGGTAACTCATGGACAGATTAGAAAGAGCATCATGTTTGGTCCTTCTTTCCAAATTTGTGATGGGCTTATGTGGCTGGGTAGCAGATATAATGGACAAGAGATAAATAAATTATTGCCATACATTGATGTAATACAAATGAGAGTAGTAGTCCACATGACGTGAGTGGGAAGGGAATTGCTGAAAGTTGCAGTGGTGTAGTCTGTGCTATGAAAAGTTTGAGAATGTATGCATTGAAAAAGAGAAAGTGTATACTCGACCATGTAGTCTGGAGATAAAGAATGCAGTCAGGGTTGAGGGATATAATGATTTTTTGTCTCTGTCATGTATAACCTGAGTTTGTAATGAGTAGCTGTCATTCTCTAATTGTTAAATGGTTTATCTGAAAAAAAAAAAAATTGATTCTTAGGCTGTTACATGCATACTGGCCATGGAAGGCTACTCTCAAAATCATGTAAGGGCTTGTGCTAGATTTTATTTTAATAGAAGTTTTTATTCTCTGCAATTAATAATTTAGTCTCTTTGGTTAACACTACAATTGCATGCTGATACTTCTAGAATGTTGTAAAGCTAATAGTGAACTATTAGTAGAGAATTTTCATAGCAAGTTTCTTTAAATGACTTGGAGCACAATGGCACGGTAACAACATACTTTGTCAT
>VYZW01033354.1:0-11731 GCA_013401315.1 Balaeniceps rex
AAAATCAACTGAATATGACATTTGGGTACCCCAGCCATATACAGAAGTTACACAATATGTCCAGAAAATCCCAGCTGTGAAATACTTCTGTCTGAGGGCAACCCTATCTTTATGCCTCAAAGCCAAAACCTATCCTCCACCAAGGGTGCAAATAGAAAATATAACAGTTTCA
The DNA here is from genome assembly GCA_013401315.1 of Balaeniceps rex. NCBI lineage: Eukaryota > Metazoa > Chordata > Aves > Pelecaniformes > Balaenicipitidae > Balaeniceps > Balaeniceps rex. The sequence goes on from VYZW01033354.1 coordinate 173, forward strand.
GCAGTTCCTGTTGAACATTACACAAATTACTGTACCTGTACGAAATGCTGTGATGACCGTCATTGCTCAGCATGTTATGATCAGGACCTTTCCAAGTAACTGAAGCCTTGGGGCGACCACAGACTTTACACCTAAGCACGATGGTCTCTCCTGTCTCACATGTTACCTCACTCAATGGTATTATAAACTCTGGGGGAACTGGGAAAAGAAAATTAACGGCATTAGGTCAACTGAAGTTAGTCAATTTGCTTTTCTATTCCTTGCACTCTCTCTTTTCTATTAGACAAAGTAGTATGGTACTTTAAATTTCCAGTGTATCTATCCCTCTACCCTTGGAGCACAGTCATGGTTAGGCCACCTGCTGGGACTCTGCAGAGCTAGTGAATTTTTCTCTGCATGAACACTACTGCTATGCCACAGTTAACCCTGAAGCCTACCATGGTGAACCAAACACCCTCTTTATAGCAAGCTGAGGAAACGCTACAGTGAAAAGTATTTAAGGATGTGCTCAGCCAGGCTATCTTTATATCCAGCTAAGTTTGCAAAAGGGAACATATAACATCTCACTCATCCACTGAGGCACTGTAGTGGTTTCCCTTTTTGCATACAGGTGAAACTCAAAAAGTTTGGTTCATATTTATTAAGATATAAACCCAGTTTGGCTCTGACCCCGGAGGGCCACTATCTTTGTCCCGATCAGCCTCTGCACTGGACAGGCCCTGAATGTTCCCTAGGGTGCAAGGTTAAAAATGAAGCAGGTCGTCTCCAATTCTTGGCCTTGTTATTTTGCAAATTCAGCAAGGCCCAACTTCCATACAGTGTCCATGCAAATGCAGTACAGTGCAAATCTTTCTGAACATGTCATATAGTCCTTGTGTTTTACGTTGTTTTGGACTTGTGAACAAAAATGCGTTCCTTGCATCTTAAAAAATAAATATGACATATTTCATTAACTGTCTCCCTTACCCAAAAAGAGCCTCTGTATGTTTTTATAGAAAACACTCAGTTCCTGACGTAATTCATATCAAGCAAATTTAAACAAAGTAAATCATGTTCTAATCAAATTATATTTACTGGAACTTTTAAAAATTAAAGCAACTTACCATCATAAATGTAATTGGGGTTGAGAAGCTGGAAAGGAGAAATTAAAGAATTAATGTTCTTATAACATTATAAGAAATTAAAGAATGGTAGAAAACAAAGTACAGGGATGGCTTGAAGTAAGCTGTACCCACAAAGATCCAAGAAACATCTGGACACCAGAATTTATGCACCACTCTGCTCTTTCTGCAGTATTCTTATACTATATCATGCTTGCAGGCTCAAAGATGTCTTCCCATTTTCAGATTTGGCAAACACTGTCCATTAAAACCACTGACGCCTGCAATTCCTTCATGTGAAATTCTGACAGAAGTGACTTTTAAAGAAATACCAACACAGCTCCTTTTGGAAACTACTACATCTTTGTAACATTTACCTTTACAGAAACCTTGTTGGCAAGTCCTTCTCGGGATTTCCGGTAACCATTTTCTAGCTTGCCTTCCCTTTTGCCGTCTTTATCTTTTTTCTCAGATTTCTTCCTTAAACGGAGTGCTGTGTGCCAAGACGTTGACTTCCTGAATACAGAACATTAAACTTTGATCAATTTTTTTCAAGTCCAGGTTATGTGTTTCAAGTAGCATTGGAAAACTATGTCAAAATATTATTTCATTGTATTAATGTATACTGAAATGAAATAAATTAAGTATTCCATAAGGGATGCTACCCTTGGTTAAAACTGTAAGCAAGCTAGTAAGATTAGTCTGTTGTTCAGTTACTTCTTTAAATCATTGCTGGAATGGTAAACTTTCTATATATTTTCTATATGAAAATACAAACTGTCAACATACTGAGCAATGATCAGTATGAAATCTATATCAAATACAGCCTATAGAAATTTAACATAAAGCTTTACTGCTAAGAACTTTGATATAATTTCTCCCATTGCAGATTTGAGAGATCTTCCTAGCACAACCAAACATTTTCAATAGGTTTGTGGCTCAAACAGGAGATCTAGGAACTCTGAAATCTCATTTCACTTGAAACAAACATCTATTAGTTTTTCTAAACAAAGGTGCCTAGCCTGACAACTCATTCTATTAAATAAACCAGTAACCATTGTTGCTCTTAAATCAGGTGTTATTTCATCACCTTCTCCCAGAAGATTGCACTACTACAGCTTTTTAATAAGGAATATGTGCTTCTGGGCACTTTCTTACATTTTGAAGTTTGCTAAGGGACCTCTCAAGTACTCATTCTGCTTGACATTCATTTATTTCTCAAAGATCACATCAACTTAAAAGGTTCAAAGCCTTGTCTAAATTGGAGATTTTTCTTCCTCCTTTCCTTCTACACACACCCAGGCACTCACTTGATGGTTCCATCAGGGTTGTCAATGATGACTGCGCTGGTATGTCCCAAGACATAGCCGGGAATCCAGCCCTCGGCTGCGGGGCACTGATCAGTGGCGGCTCTGAACACCAAAAACATGTTCTGTTGGTTGCTGGCTAGAATCTGCACGACCTCTCCTTGGTAGACATTTATCTCATCCTCCTTCACTGCCGTGTAATCGTGTGTCACCAGCATGGTGGAGATATTGCTACTGCTGCTACTTTCACTCTGGAAGTGTCAATTGGAAGCACAAAGAGGGGGAGAAAAAAGAATCAAATTTAAAGTTCATGAAGAAGACAGGCTGTTCTCGGCCTGCTACATTACAACCATTACCTGCATGATCCACATAAGCTGTAGTCAAAGAAGAGAACTACGATTTCTCTTTTAGAGCTGCCTGTGTCTATTTATCTCGTGCAAATTAGTTTCATCTTTGAATACCTTCATGTACAGCTGCTGCAGAAATTTATTCCCATTACTTTCACTCAAGATTACTTCCTTTAACTGAGTCAGTTTATACATAGATCTCAACTGGTCTTCCTTTCAAGCTCAGACACTGAACCTTGCACCTTTATCAGTCAACAGAACTACACTACCACACACAGGACAGTTTTTCATGGTCTTACAGGTGCAGTTTCAAAATCATAACAGGTCAAGACTTTACCTCATAAAGACCAGAAATTCCAACAACAAAAAACACATATAGTCTTTCCTAGCACTATTTGTCAGATCTCGGATACCAGCCTTCTGCACACAAAACATGACAAGGTACAAAAGAACAAAATAGGCTTCTGACAGTGTCTCTCAAAGCCTCAAGGCTTGTCCCTGGTTGAATCTGTATGATCAGGTTTGTTCCTTTAAACACACAGGATGAGGCAGATTACTGAAATAAGAAATTATTCATTACTTGGGCAAAATAGGCCCACTGAACTATCAGAATAAAGCTGGAAATCTCACCTCTAATGGATTAATGACTATGACAGCTGAGTGTTGTTAGCTGTTTATCATACACTTTCAACTAGTATTCATGAATGTTGTTTGTTTCCTCACCGAGCACTTGCAGAAAGCTAATTATGGCTGATCAGGTGTACATTAAAAGTCATGCTATTTTTCAAAACAAAAAGCCTTCTCCTGGACATGAATCCACTGTAAATTACTGTTTTTTAAAAGTAACACTAATTTTGTCCATTTGCATGCATTTCTCATATGAGGTTTAATAAATGGAAGTGTGAAATCTATTATCAGACTATGCAACCTATTCCCTGAAATAAGTTATTTCCTTCTTGAAACAAGTTAAAACCAAAGTGGATGGCCTAATGATGTGGCATGAGGCGTATACGTGTGTGTGCCTATCTTTTATCTCTGTTCTTACTTCAAATTGTTTCAGTTCGCTACCAGTGAGGGCTCACTATTGCTTAGTAGTAGCTGAGTTGAAGAAGGAAATCAGTTCCCAGCTGTAGCTGGAGACTACTATGGCATGTATAGCATAACCACACGTTAGCGCCACGTATGTGCTAGCAGTGAGTGGAAAGCCTGGCACACAGGATTAAAACAGTGTCAATGTTTTTTTTCTCAGAACTGTCAAATATTTCTCCCGTCAGTGTTGAGGAGATACAGCAGGGGTCAGTGGACAGCATGGTACACTGGGAGCCCAGAAAACCATGTTCTCTTCCAACCTGCTAATGGCCTTGAACAAGTCACTCTATCTCTTGGTACCTGTGATTCCTCATGAGTGTTTTGGCTGGCTAATCTATTGAGAAACCAAGACATTTGGAAAGGAATAGTCTCAGATTACTCATTCATAGCATGTGCAGCACATTGATGCTTGGATTTCCAGTGAGTCTGTACATTTTATTTAGCTAAACTATTTATCCAACTGGGTGAGTCAAGTCCATTCTGTCTTTTTTCCCCTATTAGGATGATGAAGCAAATGCTACCACAGAGAAAGATCTCATCCTGGATTGTACCCCTACTAAAGAATATTTATGTTTAATTCCAGATGCTTTATTTCCAGTGGGAGAACTCATTTTGTCTGGCTTAGAGGACGGTCTGCTTGGTCTTTTTTATTAGCAAGCCCCTTCCATGATTCAGGCAAACTGGGAATAGTAGAACCAAAAAACAAGTCTCATTTTCAGTCATTGTTTAAGCTAAGATTACAACTTGCTAGATTCTTCTAGCTAGATGAAAAACAACTCTATTCAGAGAAAGCTGTTTTTTTTTGACTTCTTCTGTTAGACTTACAGGAGGAGAGGAAGGGAAGGCTGAAGTAGCAAAACCAACCTAAGCCCCAAACCTTGCCACACACACTATTCCTGAACATACTGTTTCTTAGCATGCAGCAGCATTTGAATAACTGTAGGACTGACCTTCCTGTAACATAATATTTCTTTTTAATAGCTAAGTCTTGAAGGATCATATTAAACTCTGAATATTTCTTATTTTCAACAAGGACAGATAAATCTGTTAAATAAACAAGTGCCTGGTAACTACTAAGTGACAAATGTTCTTGTGAATGTGTTTATTAACAGAATTTATTCTCACCACAGAAAGATAGCCTTTTCTTTTGCCTTGCAAGGAAGTAATTATTCTTGCACAGTTAATGTTTTTCTACTGCAAGTTCTGCTGGTCACCACTGACCTCAATTATGGGATTAGAGGAGGATTTACAATCAAAACATAAAAAATTCCTCTCATATTCTTGAAATACTAGCAAAACAAATTCCTTTTTCTTCTTCTTAGAAGTAACTTTTCCGTAAGTAACCAACCTTAACCATATATGCATGTAAATACACACACACAAATGGTTAAATCAAAAGAAACCTTCACAAACCATTTTCTCTAGCCTGTTGAATGTGGCGTGAAATTCTGCTAAAGTATGGTCTAGAAATGAGGTTATAAATGAACAACTATGACCCATTTCAATTATCAAACTAAAAGAAACACAGTTGTGAAGCAGAAGGCATGCATTCAAATATTACGTTTTACAGTAAGATAAAAACAAGCAATGGTGTCTTTGCTGAGATAGTATCAAAATTCAAATGTTTTGAACACTCCATGCCATCCTGTCTCTCCCTTTCTCTTTTTTTAATGGAACGACATAAATTAATACTATGCAAGTCTTCTCTGCATATAAAAAGTACCACCATCTTGATTTACATGCTGTGCGGTAATTGCAAAATACTCCAATTATTCCAGATATTATATTATCATCACACTTTGCTAGACTGAAGATAAACACAAGACAGAGCTAAACCAAATGAAAAGCTGAAAGAAGATTGGGATAAAAAATACGATACGTGCAAAGCATAATTTTTTCTTCCAAAGCTATTATAAAAGTAAGTGTAAGAACTAAGAAGTCAAGAAAGCTCTGTGTGTTAAACAGTTCTATAAAGAAATGCATGCATTTAAAAAGGTCCAGCAAGTTAGGTGATTTGCAAAATTGGTATTGCATACGATTTGTGAGAGAGTGGAAAAACAAACATTCGTGAACACAACACTTAGTGAGAGAAAAATCAAATGTGAGTTTAAAAAGAGAGGCACCATAGCCTGCCTACCACATCCATGGCAAGTGCCTTGAAATTTTTGCTTTATATTTGCACATGCCCCTGTGATTGCTGTGTTGCATTTCCTGGTGGACGTTACTACAGAGACTGTGGATTCTGTTGATACCCCAGCTTTCCGCACAAACACACCAAGTGCACACTAAAAGGTTGAATCTCCAGATGCCCTAAACCAGTTCTTCTTACAAAGCAGAAAAGACAAGTGGAGCCACTATTTGTTTTGGTTGTAGTAGAAGGAGGATTATTTTAGCTAGGTTTTGTTGGCCTATTTTGAGTGGATTGCAAGGAAGCTTCCTTGACCAGACACAGGATTTAAAAAGAGAATGTTGTACATCAACTAAGGCTGAAAGGAGGGGGGGGGGGAATAAATTAATAAAAAATAAAAATCAAGCAGCCCAGGGAACGTACTGTAGATGTCTCCACGAAGTTAAAACTCAACAGGACAATGGTGGCGGATTTGTGCGTGAAAGGGAAAAAAAGCCCCAAGGCAATCTGCCAAAATCTCGAAGTCAGATTTAAGTGCCGGCTGCAATGCATATCCCCCAAGGTGCTCTGGCTGCCACGCTTCAGCATGTTAATTATGTGCCTTCAAATTAGAGACGAAAAAAGCAAGGAGAGCAAGTTAGTAAGTATCAGCCTAGCGATCTATGTTTTCAGCAGAGGCAGAAATTGCATCTAATGTTAGCAGTTGCTTTTGTGTCTGTATACATATCCATGTTTGTATGTACACATACACAGAGAAGTAGGTAATTTTGTTTTTTTTAATGTGCAGAAGATATTCGAACAGTTGATTATTTCAGAGCAGTACAGCACTGGAGAGCCAGAAGTTAGTATGGAGAGTGATGGTAACGCGCAGAAAGGGAGCACGGGAAGGTTTTAGAAGAGCTCGCAGGACAGAGGTGCTCCGCTCTTACCCCATTACTCTGGGTGGAGTGAACTGACTGCTCGCTGGTCGAGGAGCATGTGCTCATGCGGTCTGTGTCCTTGCTGTGTGAAGAGTGGCGGTGGACCTGCCGCTGGAGGGAGTCATTGTCCCCAGGGAAAGTGAAGGAGCCAGGGCGGCTGGCAGGGGATGCTGGGATGGAGCTCCAAAAGGAGCCCTTCTGCAGGGGGCTGCTGGGTGGAAAGGTTTCTTTGCCAAAAGGAGAAGGGAAAGTCGTGGAGAGAGGAGAGTTCATTGGTGAGATGGCTCCTGGCCTTGGCTTCCCGAGCGTCAGTGATCCTATGCTGTTTCTTGAGCGACTGTCCTCTGAGCTTCCACGTGAGTCTTTCTGGGCTCCATCAGCTGAGCCAGAAATGTTTCCCGCTGTCTTCCTGGGACTTTCAATAACTTTCATCTTGGGAATCTGCTCAGCTTCTCTCTGAGGACCGTCCGGTTCTGCATTGGGAGGGTGCCTGTCTGGCTGGCTCAGGCCAGTTTCTAAGGAGGTGTTGTAGTGTGGCAGGGAGAGATTGTGAATGGACATACCTGACATCTTGTCTGCCTCTGCTTGGGCCGAGGCTGCAGAGGAGACCAGGACTGGGGAATGGTGTCTGACAGGCTGGGGGATCCGGGATGGCCGGCTACGGCTGGAGCTGGGGATGCCACTACAGCTGCTGGGGCCGCTGCTGTTACCGCTGCTGCTCCCGCTGCCGCCTCCACCACTGCTGTGGTTCCTCTGGTACTCGATTGGGGACGTCAAGGCTGCAATGGGGAAAGGAGGGGAGGTGATCAGGGAAAGGAGGGCAGGAAAGGGAACAGGAACAATTTAAAACAGACAACATGTTTACTGGTAAAAGGGGAGTGCTGTTCAAATAAGATAAATTCCCTTAGCAATGCTGGTCATGCTGTAAGCCTCAAGTCACTTTTCTGTATCACACCTTCATGACCTGCTATATGTACCTCTATTAAAGATGAAAAATCTGAAACCAGGGAGAAATGTTTTCCTCTAGGATCACATTGTCAGTCAGCAGCCAAGCTGGGAAACAACAGGTGTGATTCTGAATTCTCAGCTTGTTATTCCATCTATGACAACTCTTTAAAAAAAAAGAAATCATCTAGATTGGGGCAACAACCCATGGATACAAAAATACAGCAAGAACCTCTAGTGTCACAGCAGACACCACCATCTTCTACTTTTCTCCTGCAGAATCTGAATGTCGTTGCCACAGGAAGATGTGACAACAATGGCCACCAAAATAACACAAGCAAAACATATTATGAATAGATGCTTAAAATTCTATACTTGGGTTTAGCCTTTAAAAGCTTGCATTTGATTAAAGGGGTACACAAGCTCTATACCTCAACGGATGGCACCAATCTTGAGTCACTCCTACAAAACATTTAGAAAATTTCACCAAGAGAACATCATGTAAATTCAAACTACCACTCTTATAATAAATGCTAGCATCTGTTCTGAAACAGAAATGCGGCACATATCCCCCAACTGTTCTGTATTAGCTCAGGAAAAAGGAAACTTGCAAAACATTTCAAAGCCAAGAAACAACAGATGAGAGAGAAGTTGTTCAATTATGAACTTGCAATAAGAGAAAATAATTTACCATTTAAAAAGTTGCGCTGGTTTTCCAAAATTTGGTTAATTTCGTGGATCCATAACTGGCGGACTCCTGGACTGGCAGAATGCAAAATAAAGGTCTCCGTGACATCGCCCGTTCTTGATGTTAGTGCAAATTTACATGGATCGCTGTCCACATTTTCCTCCAAGGAAAGGCAACTCACCTTCATGAAAAAAAAAAAAAAGATAATTTCTTTCATGTATTTTATGAGCAACATACTTCTAAAATCTCTTACTTAGGAGCTCAGAGTCAGATCTTCAAATGATGGCCATCCTTTCCTTCAGTAAAATAATTCCATGAAATGAAGGACTACAGTGAACTAAGGATTAGCATACAGCTTACTGACACACTGTGCCTGAACAATCTCCAACTGGTCAGTATGGCCCAACGTTCTCCATTGGCCCTCACTCTCTCTTTGTGTTATTTAGAATGCTGAGCCTGCTGTGGAGCTCTACCACTGGCCCACACTGAAGGCTTCTGCTGCAGAGACAGCAATGCCTTGGAACAGGCTGTCCAGCCAGCACTAAGCAGGATGCTCAGCTGGCAGGCAGAACACCAAGGCGAATTAACAGAAGTAGGGTCCACACAAAATGTCTCACCAGAAGGGCTGGTGGGTGCTAATATCAACAGTTTCTGTTTCAGAGAAGGCTTGAAGTGGGAGCAAACACTTTTTGTTTGAGGGATTTGCTTGTAGAAAAGCTGACATGTCTAAGAAGGTGGCACTACTTACAGATGTTACCTACACATTTGGATTGATTTCAGCTGAAACTCAAAAGAAGGGATACGTAAAGAGTTATTATCTTTATTTGCAATGCCTTTGCAACGTGGTATGCACAGAGCTGAAGACTAAACTCTTTGTGAACGCTTGTCCAGCTTTGCACAAGAACACCAGTTTTGGTATGCTTCATGTGGGAAGCATCAGAGTGCTGGGATCCAAAGACTTCCATTTATCATCAGAGTGAGCACAAATTTGGTAGGAAGTAACTTCAGGAAATGACTGACACCTAACTGTGCGTTATGATTGCACATTTAGATGTCACTAGCGACTCCACACTGAATCAGAAATGTTACCTTAGCAGAGTTTGTGCAGGGGATGCAAAGACTCACACACAACAGTTACCTTGATACTGTTTTTAAACAAGAATCCGGGCATGGAGAAACCTTTCTTTTTATCTAGCAGCTCACTGAAAATGACAATCTGCTCAAACAGGAAGACCCGTCTCTCCTTGCAGCGTGGCAGAAGTCCTGTGTCCTGGTCTGTAACCAAGAATGTGTCTTGGAGCAGGAGCTTACCCTGGGCTACAATTTTACCCTAAACAGAGGCAAGCGGAAACATACTTAGTGCAGTTCTTAATTTCTTTTTCCAATCAACCTTTTTGAGCAGATGCTCATGCCAAAATAGCTTTGTATATTTCCCAATTTCTCAGTGTCACCAACCATTATATATTCATCGATCCTCTTATACACAGGACATTCCTATGCCCCTTCTCAAAAAACAAACATCATCAAGAAAAAAGCTCCCAAAAATCCACCCCACCCTTTTCAACTCATACTGCAGTTTGAGGCTTAGTAACACTGAGGCTTTCATCTCTCTAGTCTCAATAACTCCTTCCTTGCCACTCCAACACAGTAACTCACATTTTCTTCTAAAGCCTTCCAGGGTGCTGAAAAGGGGAAGAATTCAAGTTCATACCTGCATCACAGACCAGAAAGGGCTTTGCAAGCAGAGCATGTGACTATAGCCTGGCTGATGCATACTGCTTCAATAGCCAATTTCCATCTTTTCTAGACTTAGCAAAACAAGGAGAAGGGTTGCCTCAGGTACTTTACTGACCTTAGCAACTCCTCCTTTGCCTACACTGCTGATGCCAGGTCTGCTCACCTGCTGATAACTGATTACTTCACTATTTTGCAAGTTATTAGTCAATAAAGGAACTGTAATAACACCAGCACTTTCTAGATTTTGCAGAAGGACTTACCTAGTGTGACTGACACAACAGGTAAAGCTCCTCAGGAAGAAGTTCTTGGCAGGGCTAAGACTTGATTTTTCATTCACTGCTTTTTGCACCAGCTAACCAGATAGCGAGAGAGCACCCTACCTCATTTCTCACCCCAGCTCTCCCCACAACGTTAAGGGTTAATTTCTGGAGAACCTGACAAAAACTCTAAACAAAACCCCAGCCAACTTACATCAAATCCTTGCAGGCGGCCAACATTCATCATGTCATTACACCGTTTTGGTACTATACACATGACCTCTACAGCTCTCTGTTCAAGACAAATAAAAAGTCAAAAGCTTTGTTTTCCAAATGAGTTAGCAGGATAAAATTTTGTTTCATTTGCTACGGTTGCTTTAGAACAGAAATGTGAAAAGTAAACACTTATCATAATCACATTCTCAAGAAGATCAGAAAAGGAAAGCAACTCTATGCCAAAACAAGTAGAAGTTTAGAGTAAAGAGCATTCAAATCACTAAGAGAAAATGTCTCAAGTACCTCTAGTTCTGTTGTGTCAAGGTTAGCTTTTTTAGAATATTTGAGGAAGTCCTGAAAAAAGGAAAAAAACAATAATATGAGTTCTTTTCTCATTAATCAGCAATAAGAAATCTTAGAAAATCTGCATTTGCTATCCTCTGTCAGAGAATGACAGACTTCAGAAGACACATAGAAAAAACTTCTTTTTAAAGCTTCTTGCTGCAGTGCTTTCCCCCTCTTATTTTTTAAGATTTATTCACCAGTTTTGATTTAGGTCATACAAGAACATGTGTTAAGGCAATGACCTCTGTTATACACAGGGTTGCTCTTCAGTAAACTTTATGTGATATTAAAATGGTTGCAGATGTAGTTGGAAAAGTTGGGATGAGTCCCAACAACTCATATCACATTTACATCTGGAAACAGTTGGGAGATCCCTGTCCCCTTCATATGACACTGGTACAAATTCTAAACATTTCCGTGTCACTGACTTGAGTTCCTTTAGTCTTTAACTGTTAAAAAAAAAAAAAAAGGCAAAATCCT
>VYZW01033357.1:16773-33967 GCA_013401315.1 Balaeniceps rex
TTTGCAGATGACACCAAGCTGAGTGGTGCAGTTGACACGCCTGAGGGACGGGATGTCATCCAAAGGGACATGGACAGGCTGGAGAGGTGGGCCTGTGCAAACCTCATGAGGTTCAACAAGGCCAAGTGCAAGGTCCTGCACCTGGGTTGGGGCAACCCCCAATATCAATAGAGGCTGAGGGATGAGGGGATTGAGAGCAGCCCTGCGGAGAAGGACTTGGGGGTGCTTGTGGAAGAAAAGCTGGACATGAGCCAACAGTGTGCGTTTGCAGCCCAGAAGGCCAACTTTATCCTGGGCTGCATCAAAAGAAGCGTGGCCAGCAGGTCGAGGGAGGTGATTCTGCCCCTCTACTCGGATCTGGTGAGACCTCACCTGGAGTACTGCATCCAGCTCTGGAGCCCTCAGCACAAGAAGGACATGGACCTGTTGGAGCAGGTCCAGAAGACAGCCATGAAAATGATCCGAGGGCTGGAGCACCTCTCCTACGAGGACAGGCTGAGAAAGTTGGGGTTGTTCAGCCTGGAGAAGAGAAGGCTGCGGGGAGACCTTATTGTGGCCTTTCAGTACTTAAAGGGGGCCTCTAGGAAAGATGAGGACAGACTTTTTAGCGAGGCCTGTTGTGACAGGACAAGGACTAATGGTTTTAAACTAAAGGAGGGTAGATTTAGACTGGACAGAAGGAAGAAATTTTTTACAATGAGTGTGGTTAAGCACTGGAATGGGTTGCCCAGAGAAGTAGTGGAGGCCCCATCCCTAGAAACATTTAAGATCAGGTTGGACGGGGCTCTGAGCAACCTGATCTAGTTAAAGATGTCCCTGTTCACTGCAGAGGGGGTTGGACTAGATGACCTCTAAAGGTGCCTTCCAACCCAAAGCGTTCTAAGATTCTATGATTCTATGATTCTATAATTCTATGATTCTATAAATTAGGAACTTAGAAGTTAGAGATCCCAGTTTCAGATTTGCTCTTGTAGGTCTTCTGCACATATATATTTAATGAAAATCTTTAACTGTAACACATCCTTTTCAGCAGAGGACTCGACTTCAGTGTCTAAGGCAGAGAGTGCTCATTACCAATCAGCTGTTTATACATTTACTCTGTTTTTGTTGTTTAGCCCCATGCCTTGCCTATTGAACACTATTCAGACTATGTTCTAAAATGCAGAATTATTCATATGCTTTTTGGCTGTGCTAAAAGTTCAACACAATCAGCGATTAGATTTTTCTAAAGCATTCCTCTGAGGAGCAGAACGGGCTGTAGGCATAAGCAGTCTGAAAGGATACTCAGGATGATAAGGAGTGTGGGGTTTTTTTTCTGGCCTCTTATTTCTCTCTCCTCCCCACTCCCAATTTCTGAGATATCCATCTGTGGGAAGTCCCCCTGTTCAAGTCCTTAGTCTACAACATTTGCAAGCTTATTAGTTAATTGCCTCTCATGTAGGAGTAAACGAACCTGAATTTTCTTACAATGTCAAGGTATGGTGATAGAGTTTGGAGTGTTAGGAGAGAGAATATAGGTTTAGAAAAATGAGAGTAGTGAAGGCATTGGTCTGGTTAAAGGTATTTGTTAATTCAATATGAAATCCTTTAGAGGGAGTAAGTAGACAGATTTACTCATTTTAAGCCTTGCATTTAGTTTAAATTTAGGATTTTTTTTATTTTTTAATCTGCCCGTTGAAGTGAGTGTATGATTAACCCCATACTAGAGATGGAGACTAGAGGCACAGAAATCTTAAATTTAAAAACATTGCCAAATAAGTCTCTTACCCATGACTGGGGGTGGTGAGGGGGGTGTGTCAGAATCTTTTAATCTGTATAAAACCAGCTTATCTGTTCAGCTTTGCAATTTGTTTATATCAGATTCCATATATTCCAAATTTAAAATATTGGAAACTTACAGTGAGTGAGAACTGGAAAATACAAGAGACAGGGATAAAGTCCAAACTCAGTGAGAGCCGTCAAACAGTAATATTTTTGTAAGGAAGTCATTAGCATGATTAACAGCAGAATCATAACAGTATGCACTGAGTTAGTCCTCACATTGTCTATCTGGTTTATTCTTCATTAATACACTAACTAGATGTTTTGGAAATTTTTGGTCGCTCAGGGTAGGGATAGTCCCAAATTAGGTTTGATGCTCCAGGAGAAACAAACCCTTAAATGTGGTTATACATGAAGAATGATCTACTTTATGAGTGAAGCAGACATTTTTATGGAGCTACCACTGATAATCAACCATGCCAAATTTGAACTAAGAGCAAGCTGCAGTCATTGAGACACAAGCTTCTGAAAAGCAATGTTATGTAGATCTCAGAGTTCATCCTTATCACACAGTGAGTTCTGTCACCTCATAATGTGATATAGATGATCCTTGATTGAGTACAATCATGTAATTCAATTGAAGAGTTCTGCTGACACAACAGCAGTGTTCAGGTGATTTATGAATGGAAGTAGAGCACTTCACCTGAATTACAATCTTGGTATTCAGCTTGGAACAGGTTTGCAATATACATCATTATCTTTATTCTGGAGGGGAAGGATGGGAAGTCAGGGAATTGAAGAAAACAGAAGAAGAAATCTGTCAATTGGAAACATATGTAAGGAAATAGTTTCATCTCAGATCTTTAAAACATTTTTTACAGTATTAATTTTGTTCTTTGTAGAATTTTGAAATTTAAAGTGTTTGGACATAATTTTATGTTTCCCCAAGCCAAAATGTTGTGGAACTTTTTACTGTTTCATAACACATATCATGATTAACTGACAAGTCTTTTCCATATAAAAAGTGATTAATCGAAGTTTTCCTTAATTTCAGAGCACTGATCCAATAAACTAATGCTTTCCTGAAGATTCACTGGCAGAAAAAAGAGGCAACTGTTCCTATGCAGACTTTGGAGACTATAAGTATGTGGAAAAAACAATCCTAATGAAACCAAATTTTCCTTTAATATAACTTGGTTGTGGCATGTATATATGCATGTGGCTGGTGCTCAGGAGCAGGTGAAGGCTATGAGGTTGCATCTGGCTTCCCGTCTGTGTTTGCATTTATGCCCCCTGTGCAGGGTTCGACAATTCTGAGTCAGTTGGATCCAATCTCACCTATGTGCATAGATTTCCCAGCAGATGAGGGCCTCTGAAAGTGTCCATGAAGGTGGCTCTGTGTCTTGCTGCAGTATAAATCAGAACACATCCAGCACATTCACAAGAACCCGAGAAGTCAGAGTGGCTCTTGGGTCTAAAAATGCAGTGTTAGCCTTAGAGAACTGATGCATTACAGACACTGTGTAACCCTTTCTGGAACTTCCACAGAACACAGCAATTATTTAGTCCTGAACTATTCAATCATACACAAATATCACTAAATATTTGATATATTCAATCATCAATGCGTCTCACCAAGTTCTTCTCATGTATTATGAATAGTGCATGAGAACATGAACAGGTAATAACAGAGTCATTATGAATAGTCAAGAAATAACAAGCTGAGGTAATAATTTTTGCCTTACAGGGAAGCTGTCAGGTACATGCTCCTTGCAGGTGTGTTCTGTAAGAAAGTTCAGACTTAAAAGAGAAACAAGTTAGGAGTGTTGCTAGAAGCAACTGTGCAAAACAACGAGTTGCACTCATTCCCTTTCTGAGACACAATTCCTTCTCAGTTTCTTTTGGCACTGAGGGCATGGATTTTCTACTAGTATATGTGATACCAAGTAATTGCTGGTCCTGCCACAAAGGTGGTGAGCCAACAAATGAATGGCAATTTGCAAAATCAAAGTTTAGCCTAATTCTTACCTGTTGTCTGGCTACATGTTATAAATAGAGCAAATCAATGAGCTTTGCTTCCTGTTTCATCTATAACAGTTCACATTTGTATGGTGGCAGTTTGTGATAATGAGCAAGTGAGGGCACAATTTTGAAAACTACTTTTGTTTTATCATTAATGTATATTGCATCATGAATATCATACCAACTTTCTATCTTATCTCCACATGAAATCCAACAGGTTGTATTAAATTGTTAAGACAGAACGTATTGCATGTTTGAGATCAGAATGAAGCAAACTGTACCATGGGAGCAAAAGGAAGTTTGCAGTTACAGATCTAGGGCCTGCTGTCACTATTTTTGTAACAAATAACATTGGGTTCATGAGGTGATTAGTGTTCAGCTGACATTGGAACAGAAATGAGAGAATCAGAAAAAGGAAGTAACAAACAAGAAAAATTACAGATCCCAGGGGGTGAACCAGCATGAGACAAAAAAGAAAATATACTAATACATTCAAATGTTTAAAAAAGTTTTGTTGAAAACTATCAACAATAGACAAGCAAGATCTTATCATCAACTATATAGGCAGACAGATTTTAAACCACTGGTGTCATAATGAGTTTGATGAGGCTCATATAACTTTACCAATACTCTTCACATTAAAAAAAAATAGGAGAGGGACATAATAATAAAAAGAGGAAGTTCTTGAAGTGCTGATATATACTGAATATATTATCAAAGAAGTTGTTCTAGAAATGACAGAACGATGGAGTGGATGAGGCTGAGCAGTACCTCTGGAGATCTTTTAGTCCCACACCTGCTCAGAGCAGGGTTAGCAACAGCAGGTTACTCAGGGCTGTGTCCAGATGGGTTTGAGTATCTCCAAAGACGGAAACACCACAGCCTCTCTGGGTAGCCTGTGCCAGTGTTTGACAACCTTTACACTAAAAAAGTTTTGTTTTGTTTTGTTTTCTTCTTAAGTGTAAATAGAATTTCCTTTATTTTATTTTGTGTACATTGTGTACAAGAGTCCTGTTGCTGGACACTCTGAGAAAAGTTTTACTCTCTCTTCTTTTATTCATATTTATATAGGTATTTTATAGGTATTTATNCCTGTACTGGGGAGCCCAGAATGGGACCTAGCAGTACAGGTGTGTCTCACCCATGCTGAGTAGAGGGGAAGAATCTCATCCCTCGACCTACTGGCAATGCTCTGCCTAATGAAGCCCAGGATGCTGCTGGTTTTCTTTGCTGCAAGGGCACATTGCTGGTTCTTGTTCAACTTGGTGTTCAGCAGCACCCCTGGGGCCTTTTCTGTAAAGTTGCATTCCAGCTGGTCAACCCACAGCCTGTGATATTCCTCCTCAGGTGCAAGACTTTACACTTCCCTTTGCTGACATTAATAAGCCTATTTCTACAGCCTGTTGAAGTCCTTCTGCATAATAGTACACCCATCTGGTATATCAGCTTCTCCTCCTTGTGTTGTGTCGTCTGCAAATTTGCTGAGGGTACACTTTGTCCGTCATTCCAGTAATTCATGATGATGTTAAACAGTGTCAGACTCACTATCAACCATGAGCAAAATCCAAAATTATTGGCATCCAGCCAGACTTCATGCTGTTGATCAAAACCCTTTGAGCCTGCCTGTTCAGTCAATTTTAAATCCAACTCATTGTCCACTTACCTAGCCTGTATTTCATCAGCTATAGGAGACAGTGTTGAAAACCTTGCTAAAGTCAAGATAAACATCCACTGTTTTTCCTTCATCCACCATTCTATTTGCCTCATCATGGAAGGCTGTCAGGTTGGTCAGGAATGATTTTGCCTTCACCTGACCCCTCCTATACACCCTCCTGTTCTCAGTATATTTGGAAATTATTTCCAGAATTATTTGCTCCATGACCTTCCCAGGCAGCAAGGGAAGATTGACTTGCTTCTGGCTCCCCAGAGCCTCCTTCTTGACCTTCTTGGAGACAGGAGTGACATTTGCTTTCTTCCACTACTCAGGAATATCAGTTCATCACCATGGCCTTTCAAAGATAACCAAGAGTGGCTTTGCAATGACATCACCCAGCTCCCTCAGCACTCATGGGTGCATCCCATCAGTTCCCAAGGACTTGTGTCTGCCCAGGTTATATAGATGTTCCATAACCTGATCTTCCTCCACCAAAGTAAGTCCTCCTTGTTCCAGGCTTGTCCATGGATCTCAGGTACTCAGGGACCAGACCTGAAAGCAGGTCTGATCAGTGAAGAGAGAAGTGAAGGCAGCATAGAGTCCATTGGCCTTTTCTATGTCCTTTGTCATCAGGGTCCTTACCCCATTCAGCACCAGGCCCTCATTTCCTTCATCTTCCTTTTTCTTCACATCCCTCACCGGATTCAACCCTACATGGCTTTTGGCTTACCCCATCTTTGCATGCTTGGACAAGTGCCTCTATATTTCCCCTGGGTCTCCTCTCCCTGTTTCCACCTCCTCTATGCTTCTTTTTTTCTGTTTGAGTTTAGTCAGGAGCTCCATATTCATCCATGCAAGCTTCTTCCACCTTTGCTTGACTTCCTGCTCATCAGGACGGACCATGCCTGAGCTTGGAGGAAGTAATCCTTGAATATGAACCAGCTCTCCTGGACACCTCCTCTCTTCAGGACTGTACCCCATGGGATTCTGCCAAGGAGGTCTCTGAAGAGGCCAAAGTTTGCTCTCCTGAAGTCCAAGGCTGTGACCCTGTTTTTGGGCTTGTTCCCTCCTCAGCATTCTAAAATCCATCATCTCAGGGTCATCACAAGCAAGGTGACCTGGGTGTCACTTTTACATCCTCAGCCAGTTCATCCTTGTTTGTAAGTATCAGGTCCAGCAGAGCACCTCCACTCATTGGCTCCTCAACACCTGTGTCAGGAAATTGCCATCAAAGCACTCTATAAACCTCCTGCTTTTCTTGTGTACTCCTGTGTTGACTCTCCAGCAGGTTTCAGGGCAGTTCAGTGCTCCCCATTGGGACAAGTGAGATTTCTTCCAGCTTTCAAAGAAGCTTCATCTGCTTATTTTTCCTGATCAAGCAGTCTGCAAGAAAACACCTACAACATTCCCCACAGTTTTCTGACCTCAGCTGGCTCATTGCCCATCCCTAGGCAGAGCTCCGTACAACCTCGTCACTTTCTCATATGAAGAATAAATCCCCCTCCTCACCATCCCAGCCTGTTCTTCCTAATAAACCTGTATCCATCCATGGCAGCATCCAATCATGTGAGCTATTCTATCATGTCTCCATGATCCCAGTATATTCTTAGCCCCATAATTGCACATAGACGTCTAATTCCTCCTATTTGGTTCCATGTGCTGCATGCATTAGTAGTGTACACGTACTTCAGATGGACATCCAGTTGTGCCGATTTCCCTGAAAATGGGTGTGAACTTGCCACATACTCCTCTTCTGCATGCACTTCCTTATTTGTGTGCATATACTTGAGGTGTCCACACTTTGGCCCTGTTTCATTGGTTATAAGGCTGCTCTTGTCCACATCACCCTGCATGCTTTGCTTGTGAACCCTGACAACCACTGCCTCAATCGATCGCAGGTCACCACCTCCCTTCCCCATCATTCCTACTCTAAGCCCTCCCTCAGCAGGTTGACTAGCTTGTTGGCAAAGATGTTTTTGCCCCACATGGTCAGTGAATGCCATCATGTCTTAACAGTTCTTGAAACTTAGAGAAGGTCCTATAGTTGTAAAGGCTGAGTCCCTGTTGTTGACACCAGCTGCAGAACAATTTTTTGGTCTGCGAGATTCATTGACTCCTCCAGGCCTTCCCCTTCACCAGCAGGACAAAAGAGACACCAGCTGGCTACCAGGCATTGGCCAACACCTTCTGAAACATGTAATCATGCTTCATATACTCCTGGTCTTCCCTGGCCATATCCATGGTGCCCATATGGAAGAGCAGCTGAGGGTAATAGTCTGAGGGCCAGACTACTACCAGCCTCAGTAATAGCCTATCCATGGTATCCAGGACCCAAGTCCCTGGCAAGCAGCAAAGCTTGCTGGGTGACAGGTTGGGCTGGCAGAGGTGCCTCTGTCCCTGCAGCAGGGAGTTTCCCAGCACTGTTCCTTGCCCCGTCCTGCCCGCACTGCCACAGGACTCGGGCACAGCCAGCTCGGAGGCTTCATTGGACAGAGCTCCCTGTCTTTGCCTGGTGCCAGGGCTCAGAAGCTGCTCTGTAGATCAGAGCTGTAAGCAGAGCAGGAACCGTCCTCCTGGTGCCAAAGCTCACAAGCTCCCAGGTTTTGCCAGACTCAACATCTCCATGCCCAGCCTCACAAGCTAAGGATTTGCCTGCTTCTCAGTGCGGTGGGGGTTCAAGTTCCTGTAGCCGCAGGGTCAAGGCAGGGATCTGGTCCATTTCCTTTTCAGCATCCCTGATATTACGCAGTCTGCTCACCTCCTCCCACAGCTCCATTATCCAGTGACATAGACCCTTCACTAGTGCACACCTCCTGCAGGTGCCAAGACCATTGCCCCTGCCCCAGAGAGGAGTACCAAACATTGCTGCAACTCCTTTCTGCAGAGGTACCTTCTCCCTCCAGACGTTAGGTCTCTGATGTTACAGAGACAGGGACAGTATTTCCTTAGCCTGTTTCAGTACTCATTTTTCAGTAATAACTTTGGCTGTAGATATACACGAGATGTTACCTCAACCCACGATTAAAGATAACAAATAATTGTGACATAACCAGAAATAATTATAATCATATAATGAAAAATTTACTGTATGTACTAAAGCATACACCTTGAGACACATTTATCTATATTGTAAGTGTGACCATGAAATTGAAAATAAGAGGAGAAAAGGAGCCTTCCTTCAGTAAAATCTGTGGAGAATATTAACTCTTGAAATAATATGATGTTTTTCCTGTGGATTGTTTCTGCAGGTGCTTGGGAACAGAGGGATGATCTAATTGCATAAGGTGACATCATACGGAGGCAGAGAACTTACTTTTATTTTTTTAATCCCATACATGTACCTGCTCAGTGCCGTCTTCGAAGTCAGTGTGGGGGTGAAATAAAACTCCAAGGATGTTCTTTCTGACGCATTAGGGCTCTGTCCATCAGAGCTCCAGTCTGTCCTGCCACAAAGCCCTATATCTGGGGCTGAAGGAAAACAGAGAAATAAACCACCAACAGGGAATGAAGGTCAGCAGAGTTTGGGGTTGGTTTACTGGAATTTTTTTGTTATTGTTTGGTGTCTTGGTTTGGGTTTCTTTCTTTATGTAGATGCAGAGTGAAGGAACCTGACAATATGAAATTCAAAAATGCTATTGATTTTTTAAAGGGCTTGAATCAAACTGATCAGTTTGGATGCATCAAGTCAGAAGATTTATCATGTGGAACTGGAAAGAGATCAAGAAGTCAGCAAAATTGTGTTTTAGTTTGAGCCCACAGTGGATAATTAGACTGATGTGCATTTCATCTTATTTGAGTTACATGTGAGTAAATATCTAATCCCATCTTTCTAGCTTTGTTAAACTCGATACTATAAAATAAAATGAAGAATCAGGTAATTACATTTTCCAAAGTATACCTAGGAGCCACAGAGTCATATGGATTTCTTCATTTCTTGTTCTTAGCAATAAAATAGTACATGGAACTTTAAATCCCAGCAGGGCTGCCGTGTAGTTTAAGGGAAGAAATGTATTCTGAGAGCTGTGTGCTAATAAGATGCCACTTTCCTGACTCTCTTTCTAGTCTTCTTTACAAAAGGGGATACTCTCAGAAGCCCTCTGACTAATGAGAAATGAATAATCTAAAGAACAAAAACACAACAGCTAAACCTGTGAAATAGATTGGGATGCTGTTCTCCCGCAGTACTTACCTCTGCCTTAGTAGACATCATTAATGGTGCTCTAAGGAAAAAGATGCCATCTCTTTTGTTGTCTGAGAGTTTTGTTTTTTCCAAAAAACCCTAAGGTGATGCTGTTAACAAAAACAGGGTTCTTAACACGACTCTTCACTCTCTTCTGTTTGGTTTAATTCTTTTGTGTTTGGAGCTTCAGCCTGTAACTGCTTCTTCCACATTGCCTCTTTAACCCTTGTGTAATGCTGCTGCTAAACTCCCTTGTTACTATTGCACAGGGTTCCAGTTTGGGAGTGCAAAATGTCACCCACAGACGGGGATGTCACCTCTGATGTACGTTGTTTCTGATAACTTGCTGATCAAGCAAATGAGTAGAGTCTAAGGAACAAAATGGAGGACGTTGCTTTGCTTTTTGCTTTATTGAAGTCTAGTATCTTACACTTTAGGATTAGTTTTCCTCCTGTCTTTGACATCAACATCCTCCTACTTAAAATGATCAGACAGACACAGTTAATCTAAATCAAAAAGGCTGGGCAAGTCTGAGACTACCAGCTTGTGTAAATGAATCTGCAGCTTTCTAAACATTAATGACAGTAAAACAGAGAAAGCAGATGCGGATGAAGCAAATTAAGTCAAGCAATAATTTATAGAAAGAACACTATTTGATCACCTCTGCTGCAAATGATTTTTCTGATTGTAATGATCACATCAAGAAGATGATATTTACAGGCTCACTGACTGAAGAGTTGGATGGAGCCCCTAAAACTCCTCCAATTATGGCTGTAATGAGAATAAAATATACAGATGGGCAAGGGCTAGATAGCCATCTAGAGATCTAGAAGTCCTAAGGATTATTCCTTCCCTATGAATTATTCCAAATTACTTTTCCCAGCCAACAATCACCAAAAAATAGTGTTTCCCCTACTCACACTGGGAAGTGGTCCAAAATTAATCTTCAGTGATTTAGGATTTTAGTTTTGTGTCTGAGCCAAACTATCACATCCTAATGTTTTACATTACTATGCCCAGAAGTCACCTGATGTGTAATGAAACTGCAGAACTGATAAACTGTTTACTAAGCCAAAAAACAGCAGCAGCTTACACCAGTCTACAAAATCAAAGGACTGGTACATGAAAACAGGATAAATTCTAAAAGAAAACATTCATATAATAATTTTTTACTAACTAGAACCATCTATCAGAAAATGAAAGAAAGTCAACAGAAATAAATTTTCTGGTAATATTTTTCTTTTCCCTATGTATATTTTTCCATCATAAGTACCGTTTAGTCAGTTTTCACATTGCAAGTTTGTGGATTGGCATTCTTGCTTACTGATTGTTTATTTCATACAACAAGTTTGGAGGGGGGGGTTATGGAGCATAAACTCAATGTCAATAGAATTGAGTTTTGTTTAAAAATTATTTTACTCATCCTTGATTGTTTTCTAGTTTATGGAGGCTAGATATTACATTAATGCAAAACTATTGCAATCTACACATTAAAAAAGAATACGAAAGAATTACTTTCAGTGATTATATGGGGGTGGATTTTTTAGTTATGAATGTTCCTACTAAGTAATATTATGTCTGCTACTGCTTCTCTGAACAGAAAAAACCCAACCCAAAACAAAACAAAAAATTTGGATGAATTATTTAAAGCTATTACAAAGGTAAAAGGTAAGAAATCAATATTAATTTAACATCTGATACCATTACCAGAACAGGAGCATTTTCAACAACTTTTCCATATAACTCACCACATTTTGTGTATAGGGCAAATTCTTTGTGAGCATTCATAGAGACTAAAGCATTACTTTGCAATAGTTTAAACTGCTTGTGGGAATGACATGTGGAAAAGCCAGAGATGTATGCCAGGAAAGAAATATTTGTGTCAAAAAGCTCAAAATAAAATCATGGCATAGTTCCTTGATGAACATTTTGTGCTTCTGAGTGGTTCCTCCAGACTGGCAGGCAAATACTGAGAAGAATGTTATACTAATTTTATACACCCTCCAGTGTTATCAGAAAATGGACTAGCCTCATGAGAGGTATTTCAGAAAACAGTATGCCGCAGATTTTGAACTCTACATTAATAGATAAAATATGGGTAAAGCTCTTAGGTATTTATTTTACCCCCCATATTTCCATCGTAATGGTTCTAGCATGTTGGGTCTCCTAACTTTCTTTCCCTTCCCATACCTTGTAGCTTTTTCCATTGGGTATTAACTCATCACCAAAACTTACTTAATTTTGGTGTGTGCCATTTGGAAATTGATAAAAATAACTAACAGAGACAAAGAGAGTACAGAAAAGAAGTGCAGTGGCACAAATCATCTGCAGTGAGATATTCTGCAGTACATTTGCAATTGAAAAGCTCTCTAGATAATTGTGATGACTGACCACATCACAAAGAAAAGAAATCTGTTCACAGGGGTGAACTGAAAACTGGTTCAGAGAGCTCTGATCAGTGGAACAAAGTCTAGTTGGAGGCCTGTAACTAGTGGTATGTCTCAGAGGTCAATACTAGGTCTAACATTTAACATCTTCATTAATGATTTCCATGATGGAGCAGACTGTACTCTCAGCAGGTTTACAGATGGTACAAAACTGGGAAGAGTGGCTGATAGGGTCATGCTGCCATCCAAAGGGACTTCAACAGGCTGGAGAAATGGTCTGTCAGGAGCCTCATGAAGTTCAACAAGGAGAAATGCAAAGACTGCAGCTGGGGAAGAATAATCCCATGCACCAGTACTGCTGTGGGCTGACCAGCTGGAAAGCAGCTTTGCAGAAAAGGCCATGGGAGTCCTGGTGGACCTTACGTTGAACATAAGCCAGCAATGTGCCCTTGTGGCAAAGAAAGCCAATAGTATTCTTGGCTGCATCAGACAAATTATTGCCAGCAGGTCAAGGGAAATGATCCTTCCCCTTTACTGAGCACTGGTGAGAGTGCTGGAGTACTGGAATACTGTGTCCTATTCTGCAGTCCCCAGTACAAAAGCGATACTGAGCTGCTGGAAAGAGAACAGCAAAGGGCCACTAAGATGATTATGGGATTGGAGCATCATACGTATGAGGAAAGACCGAGGAACTGTTTAGCCTGGAGAAGAGATGGTTCAGAGGGAATTTCATCAATGTGTACAAATATGTGAAGGGAGGGTGCAAGGAAGACAGAGCCAGGCTGTTTTCAGTGGTGCCCAGTGACAGGACAGGAGGCAATGGGCACAGACTGAAATACAGGAGGGTCCATATGAACATAAGACCAGTGCTGTTTAATATTTTCATCAACAACATTGACAGCGAGATCGAGTGCACCCTCAGCAAGTTTGCAGATGACACCAAGCTGAGTGGTGCAGCTGACACGCCTGAGGGACGGGATGTCATCCAAAGGGACCTGGACAGGCTGGAGAGGTGGGCCTGTGCAAACCTCATGAGGTTCAACAAGGCCAAGTGCAAGGTCCTGCACCTGGGTTGGGGCAACCCCCAATATCAATACAGGCTGGGGGATGAAGGGATTGAGAGCAGCCCTGCGGAGAAGGACTTGGGGGTGCTTGTGGAAGAAAAGCTGGACATGAGCCAACAGTGTGCGCTNGGACAGGCTGAGAAAGTTGGGGGTGTTCAGCCTGGAGAAGAGAAGGCTGCGGGGAGACCTTATTGTGGCCTTTCAGTACTTAAAGGGGGCCTCTAGGAAAGATGGGGATGGACTTTTTAGCGAGGCCTGTTGTGACAGGACAAGGACTAATGGTTTTAAACTAAAGGAGGGTAGATTTTGGCTAGATATAAGGAAGAAATTTTTTACAATGAGGATGGTGAAGCACTGGAACGGGTTGCCCAGAGAGGTAGTGGAGGCCCCATCCCTAGAAACCTTTAAGGTCAGGTTGGACAGGGCCCTGAGCAATCTGATCTTGTTGATGATGTCCCTGCTCACTGCAGGGGGGTTGGACTAGATGACCTCTAAATGTCCCTTCCAACCCAAAGCATTCTATGATTCTATGATTCTATGATTCTATAAGGAAATGCTTTTTTTAAGGTGAGGGTGACTGAGCCCTGGCACAGGTTGCCCAGAGAAGTTGCGGAGTCTCCATCCTTGGAAATATTCAAAAGCCAACTGGCCACAGTCCTGGGCAACCACTCCTAGGTAACCTTGCTTGAGCAGAAGGGTTGGACAAGGTGGCCTCCAGAGGTCCCTTCCAATCTCAACCAGTCCATGATTCTGTGATTCTGGTGTTGGTGGTCTTATTTCAAAGCTGATTTTTCAAAGAAAAGACAAAGTATCAGTCATGCAGAATTTCTTGCCCTTTCCAGTATGCTTCAGTAGAGCGCCTTTACTAACACTTAAGGTTTTAGAGGTATTTTTCCATTATTTGCCACTAAAGCCACACAGATCCCCCAATGCTTATGCCCAAGTCACTCAGCAGCAGTTAAAATCCCCAGTCAGTACAAAAACACATTGAAATTTTGCAACTAAACTGTTAATAGTTTACCTGCTACATAAGGAAAACCTCCGCAGACTCTCATTGTATTTTATTATCTCTTTTAACACTCTGAAACTGGTCTACCATTCTCTGCCTTAATTTTTTTCTTTCTTTTTGCAAAACAATTCAAACATACTTACAGTGAAGTAAAAAGACGGGAAAATCTTGAAGGCAATTTGAGATCTGTAGAGGATGCAAACAGTGAATTCCATATTTAAATTCATTATGTTCCAGGCTGGCATTTTTTCCGTTCCTGTTTCAAACTTTGACCTAAAGGCTTTAGTTTACTGTCACCATTGTATACCTTTTCTTGAGAATAAGTCACCATGATTTTTAGGCCTTCTATACAGCTTTCTAACTTCAACCCCTTAGTATTTTATACTTTGATTGGCAAACTTCTAAATTCCATGCTCTATTGCCCAGACAGCTTGTAAACAGGAGAAGAGTACAGGGACCAAACACTCTCAGACTGACTATTAATCTAAAGGTCAAAGTGAAAGAGCATTTCATTATTACAGTTTGAATACATGAGTTATTCGAATTATGACATCTTAGTCTCATGTGAAAGAGTGTAAATAAAAAGAAATGGCAGAGCATTAATTCATTCTTATGGCCTAGATGGTGTGATATGAAGAATTAGAGCACAGTCTAATGTTTTCTTCTTTTTCTGTAGCTTCTGAGGATCTGATTACCAGCAAGCTAAGCATAACATTAAGTGATATCAACAGCTGTTCTTATCACTATTATCCTTGTTCCCACTCTCCTCTTTGATTCTCCCCCTCGGCAGTTACAACCATTTGTCATGTCTTGTATAAAATTACATTGTAAGATTCTTGGAGAAAGGGCACACTCTTCTTCTGTTTTCAAAATTCATCACATCATGGGGCTCTGATACAGATTATGGACTCTGGATATTGTCAGAGCACAAGCTGCTACTAAAATTACAGCACAAAGGTATTTATCACAACTAGATCAGGTCAAAAGTGACCAAACCTAGTGCAGTCTCATGTGTGGTAACTTACTTTCCTCTCAAAGAGGTGGTACATATTGGCAATAAATTTGAAAAGCTAAAGAAGACAAAATCTTGTAACTAGTGTTGATAGTAGGCCTAGATACTGTTCTATGGACTCAAAAGGCATAATGTTACGCTTCAGCCTCTGAGAAGACCCTAGTCCAGAAAAGTCAAATCAGTCACATGGGAATTACTGCAACATTAAACACAGGTTAATATATAAAAGGTGACAGAAACTTAAATCTTTCACTTTCAAGCAATTAAACTGGCCTTTTCAGCTTCTCCCTGATTATCTGTTTTCATAAAGATAATTAATACATGATTTCCTCTTAGTCTTCTGAACTCAGAAGATGTGGTTTCTGGATACTTTGTCCCCAATCAGCCTAACTCATCTCATGTACAAAATGCCTCTTTTAGACATGTCTAATGCTGTAGTCACAGACACTTCTTCAGATTTCAAAAGCTACAATCCCTCCCACTCCTAGTAGTTTTGTTCTCTTGCAACTGTATATTATGCTTCTAGTTCTTTCATTGTATGTCTATTTTAAAATGATGGGAGGGTGGCCAACTGCTCTGTAACAGATCATTAACCTGAGCGACAGGTTTTGTGCTAGCTGGCTTTCCTATCACAACATCATTCTCCCTTCTTCATGTGGCTGTGCCTATGTCTTGTAAATTCTGATTCTTCTGATTATGCATTTTTCACTGAGGTGTAGTGCAGCTACCCACACAATTGCAAGGTTACCAAGGTAAATAGAAACCTAACTGTGAGGTGAAATGTTTGAAACCTATATTTGATGAAAAAAACCCGAATGTAATATTAACAAACTTCTTTCTAATTGTCAAGAAAGTAAGATTTATATAGATAGCCGAAAGATTCACTTTATTTTATGTTTATCTCCACAATCTTTCATTCTCTTCCTAAGAAAGAAAAGGGAATGTATAACAGCAGTCTTCACAAAATATATATAGAGAGAATGACATCTCCAATTATCTGGCCAAGAGTATTTTACTTAACAAAAACAACATTTTTAGTTGAAATTATACTTTGATCCTTAGCTTTAGTCAAACAGCAAAGGCAAAAATCTTCTGTTAATGCATGCCAGAATATTGTAGCAACATGTGAAATTGTGCTGTGCATCTCAGGGCATCCTTACATTAATTTAATTTTTACAGAAGTTAGTGATAGTGAGGTAATAATCCTGACCACATCACAAAGAAATTTATAGGTTTGGGTAGTGTTCTGAATAAACAAATCACTTAAATCATTGCTCCTGAGGCTTTCTACCTCTGAAACATGAGCTTTTTATCTACTCTGATTTTCTTGTCTCTCTAAAGTATGCAGAATTCCAGCAGATACTGTTCTAAATACTATTTCTCCTGTGCTTTTTATGGCATTCTTTAAGTATAGTGCTGACTGTTCAATTCTGCAAAAAGTTCACAGACTCCTAAAGGAATTTCAGTGGAAAGACCTTAAAGAGTCAGGACTTTAATTAAAGACTTAGGTGATGACTTTACCTAACTAGAGGATTTTGTTTGTTCATTTGTTTGGTTGCTGTTGTTTTGTTGGTGTTTTTTATGTTTTAGTCTCAGCTTTTCATTGAGTTTTGCTTCTATACCTTGCTAACTTCTCAGAGTTATTTTCTTATTAAGAAAATTGATTGGTTAAGTATATATTTTAGGAATATAAATTTACTTTTACTTCTCCATTCTATTCAGCTAACACCTACTCTGAAAAGTACATTTTATCATCCAAAAAACATGCAAAGACTTTCACTGGTAAAAATTAGGAAATTATACATATATTAGAACACAANAGATTTGTGTGATTTGGTTTGGTTTGTTTTTTTTAATTTTGGGTTTTTTTCTGTTTTGTTTTGGTTTTGTTTTTAAGCACATACATCTGGACAATGAAAATATCCTTTCTGATAGTTTCATTTTGTATGAATTCTTCCTTACTACCTATGTCTATTGATTCTGCAAGTTGAAAGTACAGATGCATCCAATTACCATCTCAGGATTATCTTCAAAACTGTTCGTCATTTGGAAGTTCCTAAACTGCTATTTATTAATATAATAACCCCCGTATGCTAATATATCTA
>VYZW01033358.1:3886-18057 GCA_013401315.1 Balaeniceps rex
CCCGAATTTTTGGAAAAAAGGATGTATTTTTTTGTAGGGGGGGGGGGGAACCAGATTGTTTCTTACATTAATAAAGATTCTTATCCTTGTTTTGCTCCTGAGAAAGACCTTAATAACTCATTTCCTCCCTTCATGAAAGATAATCACCCTTCATGGGTGAGATATCCTGTATTTACTTGATACCAAGTGTAAAACTGAAATAGTGTCTCAATATGTTATTGCATTGTATAATCAGTGTTCCTCCCCCAACATTCATGAACCCCTAGGGTGCTTCATAGCCTAGAATAGTTTCTTTTCTGTTATGCATCTTCCGTTTTAGTGAGATGTGATGAACTACCTCCCCAGTAAAGAAGAGAGAGG
Source organism: Balaeniceps rex (assembly GCA_013401315.1). Classification (NCBI taxonomy): domain Eukaryota; kingdom Metazoa; phylum Chordata; class Aves; order Pelecaniformes; family Balaenicipitidae; genus Balaeniceps; species Balaeniceps rex. Next base: position 4,247 of record VYZW01033358.1, read on the forward strand.
AAGAGAGTGAAAAAAAAACAACCACCCCCCCTTGATTCCTAAAATCTTAGTTGCCTATCACGATTCATTTATAGAGAAATGAAGTGATTTCTGCAAGCAGTTTCCCCAATGAAGCCTGCAGCTTTCTTTGATAATCTGCTCCAGCTGAAGTAATTGTTGAGCAAACGTTACCCAGAGAGGTACAGGAAACTTATAAGTTATTGTATATATAAACACAAAACAATAACTTGTAGGTAAACCATGTGAATATATTTTAAGCATCATTCACATTTTCCGTAGTTGTTATTGATTTCTTGAGGAGTTTTTTTTTATCTTTCCACATGCAGAAAGTATGTGTTTACAATTTCCATTATTCAAATACAGAAAAATATTACCTTTTGAAGTGTTATTTTAATATATTTGGCTACCAAATTCAATCGTTAGTTTAGAAAAAAGGGAACATAGTCCTGATTTATGTACAAATTTCAATGGAGTCCTAAGTATGCATTCAAAAACCACTTTACAGAAACATGCAGACATTACAATATATAAATGAGTACAGATATGTCCTGTCATTTTATTATTTTGTCATCAGTATGTACACATTTCTGTAAAAGTATTTGAACGTGTATACGTATACATGAAAAATAGCAGAGAGAGAGATTTTGTAAGTTTATAAAAGAGTGGGCATTTATTAAGGTGAATATAATACAGAATGCTGCTTTTTTACTGTACTAAATCGAGTACACTGAAATGTGCAGTGTGCATTGTGCTGAGCATATGAAACAACAGTGATTTGGATATCTAAAATATAATTATGTAAGGTGCAATATTTGTCATACTGAAAGTGCTAAAGAAATATTTTTTGTTCTAAATAAATATTTTTTCCATTATTAACTAGAGTGTGGATTACTTTATATTATGAATAAGGGAAAAAAATCACCCAGGATTTTCCTTGCATGTAGACTTTAAGAAAATTTGCACAGTGTGAGAGAAACTGTAATTGCAAAATTTGGTTTGGTGTTTTACATAAGGTTATCTCCCTCCTCCTGAATACCCTTTAGCATACCACTGAATGAATTTTATTAAAATATTCTAGCCACCTGTCCATTTGAGCCTGTTTCAGTTATCACCCAAAAATAAAAGCAATTTTGCACTTCAGAACACAGGGATCCAGAAATAACTTTCCATTACTGGTTGCTAATTAAGCAAACTGGGCTTGCTGTCCCTTTAAAAAAAAAAAAAAAAAAAAACTCAAGCCAAAACACAACAACAACAAAAGAAACCACATCCTTTTTGCCACCCTAACCCCTCCTCCTGTCCGTCCCCCCCCCAAATACATACACAGACACACATCCTTCCCTTCAATGAGTGGTTCAGGCTCCCTGATTAAGGTCATGCCGTTTGTTCATTACTGGCCTGGCTAATGTGATTGAATTGGAACAATACCTTTGAACTCCTTGGCTCTGATCTGCATACTAATTGACTCTCTTGTCCTTGGCAGTGACCTTGATAGGCTTTCCACCACTCTCAGAATGGCTGACCAGTTTCTCATCAAAAGTTCCTAGTAAAAAAAGCCCCAACCCCAAAACAAGAATTAATCATTTACACTACTTTTCTCTGTATTCATATTTCCTTATATACCATTAGAAAAAGCAAAATTGCTACTCCCTAGCTCCCCCTGGATGTTTATTAATACTTGAAAATCAGTGTCACTTCAGAGTACTGAAACAGTGACAGCATTGTTTTGAAAGAGTTCATTGTTGCAGTCTAAAATACATTTTACACATATTTTCAGGTGGCTTTTTCCTTGTTACACAAAGGGTTTGCAGTTTAACTCATGGACCTTTACATCATCGTAATTCTTTTTTTCCAAATAAAAAAAATACTGGTTGTATCCTAAGAAAACAGCACAAATTAGTTTGCTTTTTACAATTTACTCTAACAGCCTGGGTTTCAACAGGTTCTATAGTAACAGAAATACTATGGTTTCAAACAAAACAAAGCAAGCCATGCAGAACACTGCATCTAGAAAATGCCAGGTTTAAGGTAATGAGCTAAGGATTTTATTTTTGTGTCTCTGAGGCTCTTAGACCAACATATCACTCAAGAGAGGAATGATTTCTGTACAGAAGACATTATTAAACACTATACCAATATTTACGGAAAAAAAAAACCATTACAGAAGAATACTATTCTGACTGGAAAGGAGAGGTTTACTTCATTTTTACTGGAGTGGAGATTTACCTTGTGAGACAAGTATCAGCCTCAGTGAACTTTTATTATTAAAGTAATGAAGTAATAACTAAACCAAACTAAAATTAAGTATCAGCAAGAAAAAGAGATGGACAGCATGCCGAGGAATGTACTTTTATCAGGCTGACAGCAAAGATCCGCTTTAGAAAAAGTTCTATTTTTTCTTTAATATTCATTCTTACTTTAGGCAAAAATCTATTGCAGGGAAAACAGCTGGAATTTTAAACTCATTTAATAACACTTTGCACTTCTCTAGCGGCTCTTTACTAGGTTCTCAAAGGGCTTTAGAAACATGAAGGAATGAATATGTATTATAACCAGGTGAAGTATTATTATGGAACATTAATAATGACTTGCAAATCTATAAATAGTAAATCAAACTAGAAAATTTCTAACACACATTCTTTAATGCAATTCCCATTTTTTTTCTGCTGTGGTAACCAGACCAGCTGTTTTGAAAAAAGCCTCAAAACAGAGGTTTTCACTATTGAGAAAATTATTTTTAGTTTTTAAAGCAATAATATCCAAGCACTTGGCCAATATCCAAGTACTTAGACAGGGCAGACCTCACAAATTTAGCATCCAGTTCAAGACCATTATAGAAATAATTCAAAAAATTCAGATCTTGATCCAAACTTTCCTAAAAATTCAAGGATGGCCTGGATCCAAAATTCCAGTATGAATTCCAAAATTTTAGTGCAAAAGGAACACGTGGGGCTCCATTTACTTTCTGTGACCACTTCTGTTCAAGACCTAGTACTGGAACAGGCTTCTCATCATCACACTGGAGCCTGCACATACCCCTTACCTGCAGTGCCCTTGCTCTGCTGGTGAAAGCCCCAGGCTTGCTCAGGAAACCAGAAAGCTGGTGCTGAAACAGTGAAAGCCAGAGAGGACAAGGTACAGACTTCAGCATCTGTGGAGACCAGCAGCAGCAATGCCAGGTAAGCCTGCAAGCAGAACACCTGCCAGAGCATCGTGGCTGAGAAGAGGCACATGCAGGTAGTTGGATCTGTGAACAAATTAAAGCTCCACAGAGCCACACAAGCGAGACAGGACTGAAAAACACATCTTTGAAGGTATTTTGGTGCCTAAAACACATACAGATAGTTATCAGAATTTTCAAAAGCATTTGGGCCAAATTCTCATTGATTTTATTTTGCTCTGAGGCTCTAGAAGCAGGAGCTAAACAGGTGAAGTTAGCATTTATACAAATTACCAATCAATTTTTCTCACCAAAAATAACACTGCTTATATAAAAATTTAACGTTTCTGGTATTCTGAGACCTTCCTAAAGTGTACTGAAATGAAGTATTTCACAAACCACTGAAAAGCAGCCACCTCTGCAATAAAATATACCAGGTGCCCCTGCAACGAGAGAGCATACAGAGGAGTTTTAGAGAGAGTATTTTTAAGTGAAACTGCAAAAAGAAAGATTAGGTAGAAAGAATGCACTCTATGAAACAAGGCTCTGCTCTCTCATAGATTTTTTTTTTCATCACAAATTGTCCATCCTTGGTTTTAGGACTCAACCAAAACCTGGTATGCCCATCACTGTCACTACTTAATTTTATTTAAGCAGTGAGCACCACCTACTGCAGGGGAAGATTGCAACCTATTTAGTCAGTACATCAATCACTTGCTATAATAATTTGTTTTCCTAAAGCTGTTACTGCTGAAGTTCTGACCAGAACTATGTATAGCTTTCATGTGAGATTGGAGTTGATTGCTGCTCAAAATGGAGTGTTTGTGAGCTATCTGTAACATGTATAGGCCTTACATATTCACCAGCTGAAGGAAAATGAAAAAGAAGATGTAATCGATTAACCTAGCATACAAAATCAGAACTCAAACAAAGGCAGCTGCTGGGAGAAATTAGTTTATCCTACCCTCTATACTTGATCTGTGACTAGCATGTTAGAGAAACCATTCACTGACTGGGGTAAGAGCTGTTCCACTCTTTAAAATAATAAATAAATAAGTTTTAGCACTGAGTTTGATATACTTCTATATGAGAGCTAGACTCAGTTCAGGAAAAGGGAGGGGAGGGCACAGAAAATCGCTCCCTTTTCCCAACTCAGAAGACTGGCAGGGGTTCTGACACCACTTACGTGGTGCTCAGGCACCCTCTTCCCACCGCGGATGAAACCCCCTCACCTGCTCACCTCTTACCTGCTCCCTCGCAGCTGCCACTGCCTGCTCACCTAGTTGCTCCCTAACCTGATTCAATAAAAACTATTTCCTTAACCTGCATCAGTTTGACTGCTTTGGACTAGGAAGCCGTTCTGTGACTTGTGCCAGCAGACCAGAGGAGGCAGTAACTTTCAGCAGGAGCCTGGGTGTGAGGTGAGGGGATGCTTAAGCAGGGAGAAATCAGGGCACCATCTGCAGCCGGAACAGGCTGTCTGACTGCAGTGCTGAGCTGTTGCCAAGATATGCTAAGTTACACCGGTCATATAGGTTCCTCAATGTCTTCTGTCTGTGATGGAAAGGTAGAGAAAATCCGAGCTCTGTCATCCCTGGTCCTACTGTCACAGTCAGGATAAAGGTAAAGATCCTCAGCAAATGTATTTCTGAGGATGAGGCAAATAAGATGCTCAGTTAAATGCCCTGCTGGGCATTTACAGTAGGATTACACACGCCTGCGCAGTGCAAAGAAGCTGCAATGCATAAGACAATTGATATGTCGGAGGGCTATTAAAAGAAAAAAATACCAATGTAACCTAAACACCTGCAAAGCAATATAGACTCATGCTCAGGCACTTACTGCTTTTTACTTGCAGCTGACATGCTGTTGGCAGAGTAAGGCAGAGAAAACCACTTCCCCCAACCCCATGATAATGACCATGATCCTGCTTTCTTTCCAAACATTTAGCAATATATATGTAGAGATCTACAGATCATAAAAAATAATCCAAAATTTTCTGTGTGCCTTTCTTCCCAAGAAAAGTACAAGAAAACAAACACGTGACAGCTGTGGAAATGCACAGAACAAGACACGCAGCAAGTGTGGTGATGAACAAGGTGTAGTAACTAGAAAGAAGAGAACAGAATGCAAGTGAAAAGTATTAATTATTGATAAGATAAGGGACAGATAATTACCATGCTTCATGTCTGCCTACCTGCTATAAGGACAGAGAAGACGTTTCCCAGCTGTCTAATAAGTAGAGTGGTGGGTTGCCGTTTGCTCTTTTGGCTCCGTAGGCAGGTTCTCTTCTCCCTTGCTAGCTGGCACTGTCATGCACATGCAACATTATTCCAGGTTACTGTTAGTAGTCTACTGAAATCACTTAAATAATAATAATAAGGATAATTATTACAGTCAAAGTCCAGGACTAAAATACATCCCTCAGTTGGGTCATTTACCAGAAGGAAGACAGATAAACATATGAAAAGAGCCATTATTTTATTTCAGATTAAAACTACAGTGAGAGATTTGTAGTCAGCAGCAAACTTTAGCTGTGTCCTTTTGAAACTAATGAGAGTAAATACCTAACATTAGGCATGTGAATATTCGCATGCAGAACTTAAGATATACATTACCTGAATCATGCAGAATGGGTAAAAAAGCTTAAGCAAATTCTGAACATTTACCTGCTGAACAGAGGGCTGGGGCAGGTTTCAGGATTGCTTTTGCTCTTTACTAGTTTTATTCCATCACTTACTGTACTGCATGTGTTCACTCTTACGCTGTAATTTCATATTGAAGAGGATACAGAACTTATATTTCTCGCCATTTTATTTCAATCGCCATCTCTTAATGACTACTTCTTTGTTAATTGAATAAAGACTTCTATATTTACCATTTAATCTAAAAGATTAACATAAAAACATGTGACAACAATGTAACAACAGCAAAGCTGAACCTCAAGGCGCAAACTGTATGCTGTTAGTTATCCATGACACACTGCAATGAGAACATTCATAACAAAATCCTTCTTAGTGGTAATGCACCTGTCTTCAGGCTTGCAACATATTTGTTGTATCAGAGCAATCTTGCTAAATGTCAAGCTGGTTTGCAATCCTTTTTGTTTAAAACTGGTGTTAAGTTGGTAGGTTCATGAAGAAAGCATCAACATAGGCTTCTGCACTCTTTTTTTCTGATGTCAGTTGGGAGTAGCAAAGCGATTCTGGACTTCTGATGACAGTCCTCCAACATGCCCCAACCTCTAGTCAGACCCGAATCTGCTGATGTCCACACTCATGAGAAATGCCACGTTCATGCCTAAGAAACCAGTGAGCCACTCTGCTACCTGACAGGTACCTGGCTGCCAAAGCAGTCCAGTGATGTTGTCCTCCAAAGCTCTTCCTGCCACCGTGAATTCAGATAACCCGGCAGGGCTCCTACTAGTTGAATGAGAGTACTCTGTCACTGGGGCCATGTAAGACCTTACTGGAGAGTCCTCTCAGGAGCCACAGCTTGGCTACACCTGCCTCATTCAAACAGCTGAGGAGCACCGAGCCTATGCTTGGTCTGAAGGATAGGCCAGATCACCTTTATGGATCTGTGTTTACTTGCTTCAGAAAGTCCTTCTCTCTTTTTAGTACATTTGTGTATCCCTTTTACTGAGTGGAGGCACTGGTTAGCGGTGTGAGACAATCTCTGACTTCACAGGTTATGAAAGGTGCCTTTTTTCTGACATTTCTTCCTCCTGTTAGTTCACAAAGTAGGAGACTTAAAGGACCTTATGCCATGAGGCGTCTCTGTGGAGATTCAGTGCTTGCCAGTTTGCAAGATCACCCTCACGACTGAGTTCAGTGATTCCCAGACGAGGGATCATGACCTCTGGTGACATGAGAGAGATTCAGAAATGCGAAATGCAGCAGCTTTCAGCTGACAGACTGCAGCTGAACAGGGAAGTAGACTATCGTCTTTGCCAACTTTCAGATGCCAGAAAATGGGTGCTGGCAGCTGAATCACTTGCCTACCTGCAACAAATGTGTTTTCCCTGAAGCACCTCCTGTGAATGTAACTGCCTAAAGAAACACCCTATAGGCTGAAGGCCTGACCTTTTAGTCACCTATTTAAGTCTGAATTTGAGGAAAAAGAAAACAACCTCAAAAATAGCCACAACATGGGAATAACAAAAACAGAGAGTACACAGAGAAACACCTATCAGATGGGGACACCACTGTGACAATCCAAACTGGTTCCACTGACTAGGGTTAGATTATGGCATCTCTGCTCTATCAACAAAATTCTTTTTCTAGGGATCGCCAGCCTTTGGCTTGGATGGCCAGGATGGTCCACAGGCAGTCTCTTAACGGCACACAGCAGGGCTCACGCAGGCTTGGGAGCTGGGAGACAAAGCGCATCTTTAGAGGGGCACCTGTGAGAGGCAGAGGCTCCCCCACCTTCCACGCTCAACAGGCGCTGAGAAACTACAGCTTTGTGCAGAGAGATGATACCTCCAATAAGGTGATTGGCAGCATCTTGCTTCTGTGAAAGGCAGTATCTCCCAGCTCTTGCTGAGTTTCTAACAGCATGCTTAACTTCTAATTTGGGAAAGAAAAATACCATCTGGCACCTCAACTTTGAAAAGTTGCCAAACCTTGACTTACTCTCTGAATCCTCCCCAGGAAATCATGGGAACTACCTACCAAGAACAGCATTACAAAGTGTGAACAAGGCTCACGTGAGCTAGCTGCATGTAATCTACCACAACATGTCTTTAAACAGAAAAATAACTGATTTGGGGCAGTTAAGTCACGCAGTCACTTTAAGACCTTGCTTGAGTCTCCAGTTCTGTCTCCAACTGGAAGTTAATGAAACACCACTGTAAATTCTTGGTGGATTTTCAGAAGAAGGAAACAAATTGTCTTTTCTAAATTAAGAAATTTGGGGTGACTTAATTTTAGAAGGAAGGCTAACAATGAGCCCTGCAGTATCATGCTGGATAACACTGGACAACACATGAGCATTTGATTCATGTTTGTGCTCATTAGAGTCTTCTTTGTGTATTGTTAAGAATAATCTTTTTCTGATATAAAATTATTTTAAAATAAAAAGTGTCAGAAGAGTCACTTTGTCAGAAGAAAATGCATTCATGTCAGGGAAAAGATTTTTAAATTGCAGCCAATAAAGAATGAAGAAGAGAAATTTAAGAAAAAGGAAAATCTGGGAGGAGAAATACAATTGTTGTTCTTCACCACCTCATTATTTGTAACCAGTGGTATGTAAACTCCATATTACAATACAGGAGCCATTCAGATGCAAATATCTGAGCCTTAATTGTATACATGGAAGAAAGAAAACAGTGAAAATGTTCAAACATGCCTTATTTTGCTATTTCTGTGTCCTCTAAGACATACATTCAAAGTTTAAGCAGTAACACATCACCTGGGTAGATTTATACTGAAACAAGCTAATAAATGCCATTATAAATATTACGTGCAAATTGAAAACCATAGCAAGACGCATTGTACTATAGCTAGATAGCAAATCTGTAATATTATTTGTTCAAATTATTTCAGATGAGATGTATTCTATAATAATCTTATATATCAAAGTCACTAAGGCATTGAACTCATCCCTATGTTGCTTTACTCAAGTAAAATTTCTTTTGAATTCAAACATACAGATTCAAGCCATTTATGTTTTTTAAGTCTCATACATGTATCTGTACTGAAAAGATGAAAAATGTATCTATTTATTCTTTAACAATATGCTGAATAAAGATCAAGTGTACCAATTTTAGAACAATCCATTTCTTTAGTCTAATTGTTAAGTTCCTTTTCCATGGGGACAGATCTTTTTCTGCTCAAGTCTACTCTCCCTGTGATTCAATATATGCACAGTTCTCATTATGCTGACTGAAGCTGTGCATGTAGCTAGACACAAAATTCACATGCCTCATGCAAAGCCAGATATCACTGTGCTGGCAACACTGAGGCCTGCCATGAGGATTTACAGACATGGAATGCCCTTCCACCATCTGCCAAAGCACCAAAATCCCACGTCCCTGTGTCTCAGTTCATTATATTCCTATCCCTCCTGTTTTTTCAATCAGGCCATATAGTTTGCATTTATAATGCAGGCTCAAGCCAAAGCTCTCCTAAAGTCAATGGAAAGATTCCCTATGTCTTTGACAGTCTCTGGAACACACTGCATTTCCCTTAGACCTTCCCAGCTCACATTCCTGCAATGCCATGGGAGGCAGTATTATGAAAATCAACCCTATAGTGTAAACAGTGCTACAGAAATCCCTTCTGTGAAGCTTTTTCCTTCCTTGCCTTGTGCACAATTATTTGAAGCTCAGCATCATTTCAGCATGTGTATGGCATGGGTGGAGGCTCAGTTTCACGCAGATTTTATCCATGGCAAAGGAAAAGTCTGGCACTCGGACTGTACTTCATTCTGTAAATTCACTTTCATTTACTAGCAATGTATATATAAGAATCAAGGTGTGCTGGTTTTGGCTGGGATAGAGTTAATTTTCTTCACAGTAGCTAGTATGGGGCTATGTTTTGGATTTGTGCTGAAAACAGTGTTGATAACACAGGGATGGTTTAGTTATTGCTGAGCAGTGCTTACACAGGGTCAAGGCCTTTTCTGCTTCTCACCCCACCCCACCAGCGAGTAGGCTGGGGGGGCACAAGAAGCTGGGAGGGGACACAGCTGGGACAGCTGACCCCAAATGAGCAAAGGGATATTCCATACCATATGATGTCATGCTCAGCATATAAAGCTGGGGAAAGAAGAAGGAAGAGGGGAACGTTCAGAGTTACGGCGTTTGTCTTCCCAAGTAACCATTATGCATGATGGAGCTCTGCTATCCTGGAGATGGCTGAACACCTGCCTGCTGATGGGAAGTAGTGAATGAATTCCTTGTTTTGCTTTGCTTGTGTGCATGGCTTTTCCTTTGCCTATTAAACTGTCTTTATCTCAGCCCACGAGTTTTCTCACTTTTACCCTTCTGATTCTTTCCCCCATCCCACCGAGGGGGAGTGAGCGAGTGGCTGTGTGGGGCTTAGTTGCTGGCTGGGGTTAAACCACGACACACAGGCATACTCAAGACATTCAGTTCAGGAAAATGCTGTACACTTTGAAGGCCAGACTATATGCAGGCATGCATGTGTATGTCCTAATTCAGGAAGGTCTTACTGAAGACAGTATGCCCAAAGTGCGGTCAACCTTCCAGCTATGGGTGATGGCAAAAGGTCAGGAAGTTTTCTAGCTGGGCTGGTAAGTACAGAGGAGCCTAGGGTGATGAATTCACTCCAACCCATCCCATCTTCCTTCAGTAGAATATTTCTGCTGTGAGAAGGAGCCTGGTTCTCACTCCGTGCACAAGTGAACTGGAACTGTGCTTGACCGTGCAGGTGGAGAACTCAAAGCCAGGCCTACTCCTGTCTACAGCATCTCTGGAAAACCACTCCTGTGTTTTCACAATGATCCAACAGTGCCCAACTTACCAGCACACTTGTTGCAATACATCATTAAACTGACACATATCCAACATGGGCAGAAAAATATTGATGTAGATAAAAGCCTATGAGAACATAAAGTGTCCTGCAGCAGCATTATGAAAAGTAACATACATCCAAATGTGCAAAGGATTGCATAACTGAACTATTTTTTCACTCCCCACATGTACAGGATGCTTTTATCAAAGGCAAAAAAGGGGGAAAAAAAAAGTAAAAAGTTTCTGACTTTTGTTAACCTTCTCTTGTAGTTCAGGTTATTTCTTTAATGCATTTATCTGCTTTAAAATTGTCTCCTTAGCCTCTCAAGGGAAACCAATATAATACACCATCACATTTCTCACAGGAGAAAAAAGAACACTTACTCTTAATAGGTGGCAATTTTGCCAGATGTTATTGACATAGTAAGTGCGAAATTTCAGTGATACTAAATGCAAAGTGCAGCAGATTAAAGAACAATGGAACAAAGTGCAAAATGAAGTTTAAAAAGCAGCAGTGTCAAAGTCAGAGAAAGTGTGAAAAAATTACATTTTAACAACACTATTAAGAACAAGTTTACTAATTACTGTAACTGGCACAAATTTAAAAGTACCTTCCTTAGACTTAGGAAAGTTTTTAAAACGTGATATTTTTTTCTCATCAGCATTTCTTCTTTTCTTTATGCACTGTAGCAGAGACATAACATTACTGGTACTAAAACAATGACACTTAGAGCTCTTTATCTTTCACTTCTTAACCCTTTCTTACCTAGTAATATTGCTGCAAATCCTGCTATTTGAGCAAGGTAGTGAACTACAGAAAATGCTTTGATAACTAATACTGAACAGTTTAAAATAAAGACTATGCATGTGACTGGTTCAGTCATGCTTTACACATTCACCCACTGACAATAATGGAATTTACACACTAAGAATGACTTCTCATTAAAAGTTTGGCAAAATCCTGTTTCGCTGTTACAAGAAAATCTATACAATGTGCACAGTTTCCTCATATTCAATTATCCACTAAAACGCAATAATAAAATATTACAGTTGAGATGCTCATCTTCTATAAATCAGAGAAGCTCCACTGCTTTCTGTGGCATTACACCAAACTTAAAGAACTCGATTTTCTAGATTTCATTTGTATTCTTCATATTGTATTGACAAATAGGACCTGTTTCTCAACTGGCAGTTATGCATGGACCTCTGCTGAATCCATTGCAACGACTCTTTATTTGGTCCTCAGCCCTGGTACTGTAGCCCATACAGTCTTCAGGGAGACTACAGACAGCAGCAGCACAGCTAAGGCCTAAGTGTATATCCATAAAAAAATGAATTGAATGCTTTCAGGCATATGAATGACCAGGTCTGCTTTGATGTTCTAGAAACGAATGCTCATTGTAGCAGTGCTTCAAGCAGTTCAGAAGTCCTTGCCCTGACTGGGGATGCAGCCATCCACACACCTACTGCAGAGAAGAGCAGCTCTAGTGTGGGAGACAATACCCTCACTCTAAACTGATCAGTTTTCTTCCTGCTTTTTGGAGACCCTAAAGTGCCTCAGATTTCAGGAACAGTTCTTGGGCCAAAATCTAACACCAAAATCCTATGACTGAAAAAAATTCCTTTTCCAGGATAAATTATCATCATTGCTTGTTTTCTTTATTTTTACTCAGTGCTTTCATTATTCAGTGGGTACATCCAGATTGCAAATGGAAAAGTGACTTCAGTGTGAAGTACCCAAGATACTTTGATGCAGCTAATCCAGCAGTTGAACCTTCAGGCCATGGTACTAGCTGCCCCAAGTAACAGCCCAGGGTCCTTGAACAACCCACACCACCGCACATCAAAACTTAATTTCAGCATGTCTTAAGTTACATATATAGCAAGTACAATTCCAAATACAGCTCTAGTAGGCAATTCCAATCTCCAATTATTGTCTGAGAAAGGCTTTAATTTAAAGTCCATTTGGAAATAAAAGTAGCAAAACATCAGGCTTTACTAAAATACTACTACTTTCTTCTCCGTGACAAGGGAAAGTTGACTTTGCATAGGAGGCAGGTAGCTTGCACTAATTATGATTCCATTAGTGGGAGTTCTTCTAGCATATCAACGGCTACCCTTTTCATGGAAATCTGATATTATGCAGCTGAATACATCTGCACAGCTTTCTTAGGGCATTTTTCTTTAAAGTGCATTTATCATAGTCATCTATCACCACTTTTCCACCTCATGACTGCACTTGACTCAATGAAATAATTTGTGAACTAGAAATAAAATTGGTTCAACTTCAAAAATTGTGTACTGTACAATTTGATGCAAGGCCTAAGGCTCTACCCACTTAAGGAAGAAAAGATGCGGCATGGTAGATGATTCATTTGCCAAAGGATCTAATGTATATGAAGTTATACCCTCTAGATCTTCACAAGAGCATAAAGAAAGCTACTGGGATTTTTTTTTTTGAGATGGGAGATGGAGGCAGGAGTGGCATTATTTCCCATAAATGTACTTTTTAAAGCCTCGGAAACCAAATATAGATCCTGAACCCTGATGTCCAGTTAATACCGTGTAGTTTAATATTGCGAGTATTGAAAAATTTTCTACAGCATATTTAAATGGAAACACTTTTCTCATCTGGTGGTGTGGGTGTAGTTTGCTCCATTCTACTGTGAGCTAAATGCAGTTGATGGTGTTCACCCTTTTCACTGCCTTTAGCCAGAGCTCATCAGCAGTGACCTGTACCAAGGATGTGCACTGGCTTCCCATCAGGTGTGATATTACTATCAGGTTGGTACATCAATTCTGCAGTAACCAGTAGCCATTGGTTTCACTGTATCAAACAGTATATATGTGATTACCCAGATGACTACAAAACCCTTACAGGGCCCTGGTTGTCCTTGCTTCCTGGCTGGTGACCTCACCTGTTACTTCCACATTTTAAAAGAGTTTTTTGATGTTAAAATACTTATTCTTCTGGCCCTCCCTGCATTTTTTTTAATAACAGCTTTGCCACATCTGGGCGTCCGGGTCAGAGTCATGCTCTGTAATCGCTATCTTCTATGTGCAAATCCATAGACAGCCTCAGCCCTGTGCCCAGAAACCATTTGTGCTGGGATCCTGGAGGAAGGTACTCAGTGTGCTGGGTGCACAGATGGCAGTCCGGCTTTCAAGATT
>VYZW01033361.1:2584-46479 GCA_013401315.1 Balaeniceps rex
ACACTGGTGGTGGTGGTGGTGTGGGGTTTTTTTCTTGGTTTTTTTTTTTTCTTATTTGAACCAGCTGATTCTTCCTTGAATCTCTGTATGTGGGTCGTATTTACAGTGCATGTGCTCTTTCTGAATAGGAGTTCAGAACATTTTTTCACTTTGGTGTCCACCATGGACTGTATGTATGCCCTATATTCCTTTAACTTACGGTTAAGTTGAAAGTTGCCTGAAATATTACTTGGGNGGTGGTAGAGATCGAACTTGCATGTAATGAGAAGAATCTTTTTATAGTTGAGTACCAAAGTACAAATTCTTTAAAATACAAATCTCTACAAATCTTTAAAATGCAAATTCTTTAAAAAAACAATTAAGTTTCAATTGCTTGCTTGAAATTAGGTAAATGTTTAAATGTTTTACAGTCTGCAGCCAGTTATTTTGGGCTTACCCAATAATAAATAATTCTTTTTCTTTTGAATGTTACTGTTGCTTAATTTGTTTCTATTATTTAGTTGGTATGTCAAATTTTGCTTCCAGTCAGAAAACAGAGCTTGATTCTTAGCAGCAGAAGATAAACCCTACTTCTTGTCTTTGGTAACCCACTGTATTTTTCTGAATTTTGTCTGCAGGCAAACGTTATATTACTAAAGTTGCTTTGGAAGATATTAATTTAGTTGAAGAATTTAAAGCTGTGACCTGTGAAAACTGTAGGAAGGTGAGAGAAGATATCAGAATGTGTTGGTGCTTTTCTTTTTTTGTTGTTATTTTTTTGCGTGGGTTTTTTTGTGATCAAAGATTATAAAAATGACCAAGTGATTAAAGACAAAGGTTTCAAAAGCCTGAGTGAGTAATTGTCCTGACATAGATAGTTACCTTGAGAGATCCTGGCCTAATAAACAGAACATTAGTTATTTGTGTTGCCAGCGTACATTGGAGAGTGTTCCCCTCTTTACCCCCCAAAAAACCTCAAGGAAATTGTTAATATTGATAGATGATTGTTCAGCTTGATCCTTTTAACACAGAAATAAGATGCTCTCAAATTCTTTGTCATGTGTTCCTTTAGTGTAGATGTTTGGGTTTTTTTTTCTATGGGAGTCTGGTTAATTCCTGTGTCTTCCTTGCTACAGTTCCGTAGTTCAGGAGCTAGGCTGAAAGGCACTGAGTAGGGAACTGGTTGAGCTGTGCTGTATTGAGCCTACTTTGCTATTTGACACATGCTTGCTTTTGATGACGACTGTATTATGGAACCCAGGAGAGCTTCTGAGTTAGTCCAGCTTTTTTAGTATTGTTCACTGTATTCTTGTCTGCATAACATTTTCATTTGTACGCTTTTAATTGCAATGAATTAAAAGCATTAAATTACAACTAATAGTGCTTACATAACATTCTGGTTTTACAAGCATAAAAACTTAGCTGCCTCTTGTCAGATGTTTTCTTCTCATTGCAACTGAGTTTAATTACAGTGGTTGCAGAATTGTTTTTTCTTGATTTTACAGAACAGTGAATCTATGAAACAGAAAGGAAATGAGGAATTTTCCCAAGGAAACTTTGATCGTGCTATAATGTCATATACTAAAGCCATAGAGTTTTGGTAAGAACTAAACTGGTTAACTGTGTTATGTCATATGCATTCAGCTTATTCAGATTTATCCTGATTTTGTATAGTTTTGCATGAGCCACCCTACTTAGAGGCTAAATGATACCTAATTTAAAAAAAAGCGCTATATAACACATTTTTTGTCCTATTTTATTTCTTGTTACTAGTGGTTGTTTGCACTTCTAGTGCCCCAAAAGTCCTGTTCGGGTTTAAAGCTGATCTAAAATGACTTAATAGTAAGTATAGTAAACCTGAAAGGAAAGAAGTTATTTGGTGTGAACAGCCACTTTTGATATCATCCCTCCTCAATATTCTTCCAGCAGAACAGTATGACCAACTGTTACAAATATTGATCATCTCAGCTATGTTGCAGAAGGTGAACAAGAACAAATATTTATTTTTAAGTATCTGCTCTTGGCAGCTCTGTATGCGACAGGCTTAATTTCCTTTTGTAAGTCTTGTTTAATTTCTTCCCAAAAGTAATTTGCTGACTTTCCTGGGCTCTCTAAAGGGTCAGGGAGGCATATTAAATGAGAATTTATGTCCTATGCATATAGAGGATTTGCCCCCTTCCTGTAGTCTGCACGTAACGTGACCTAGCTACAGAACGCTGGTTTGGTGTAATCGCTACTTGTGTTTTAGTCATGGAAATGCTGCTTTTACAAGTTCTAGTGTCTATGAAATACGGTGAAATTCATAAAATCCCACCTTTCATAAAAAATTGATTGTGCAAACTTTATTTTTTCATTTTGAAGTCCATAGCTTTATGATTGTGCAGTTGAAAGGATGAGCATTTTGCTGATGTCTTGCTTCAGATTCTGTGTCACATAGTAGGATACATTTCAATGCCAAATGCAAGCTGATTTTAGCCTCCCTGAAAAGTTGGGTAGGCTGACTTCAGTCAGGTGACTGTGTCTGAGGTGATGGAGCAGGCTGAGAAGGCTTTGCTCTGGGTAGCTGATGAGGGGGAGGGAGGAGCAGAATTCAGTGAAAGAGCAGAGGAAATCCTATGGCTTGGAAACAGCAGAGGAAGTCTCATGGTTTCTAGGGGCTGTAGAGCTGAGCTGTTGTTACAGCTATTTGTTAGAAATTGTTCTTTGTCCTTAAGACCCTGCTGGAAGGTGAAGGGTAGCTCGGTGATGTCTAGCAGCTAGGGAATCCTTCATCTGCTCTGTGCACCGTCTTCACTTTCTCATTCTCCCAGTGTGAGCTGACTTTCATCTGCTTCATCATCACACTCCTTCCCTAACTAGCTGCATCCTCCCTTGGCTTTCTTTCAAGTGGTTGCTGGATTACATATACTGATCCCCACCTCTCATTCTCCATTAGGTATGTTTGGGGCAATGCTTTAGTTGTTTAGAACTGCTGCTTAGTCTGCCCAGTCAGGCAGAGGGTTATGAAAAAGTTGTAGACCCAGTGATCCAGAAGTGTTCATGAGATGTTTGATTTAATTAGGTCTTCAAAGTTAGGAATCCCAGAACAAAATAAAATGAGAAGTATGTGACAGTCGAGCTAGCTTTTCCATGCTTCACACCTCTTTTTGCCTTTTGTTTTTGTTTGTTTGTTTTTGTTTGTTTAAAACAAAGCTGAGATTGTAGGGAACATACTATCCATACCTTTGCACCATTTGAGGTGTGCTTTGATATGTTTGTCAGAGCCTAATGAGTTGGGGAAGGAGTTTAAATCTCTCTGTGCTTTTTTTTTTTAATTTTTTTATTGTTTTACAGTAGGCTGAGAGTGATTTGAATTGGTTGGAAGTTGCATTAGTGGGCCCAAATCTTACAAATTATTACATAATTAAAACTAATATTCTCAGTGACATAACTTGTAAATCAATGGAACTATTCAAGGAAGCTTGTATGTAATTGTTGGTGCTAGAGTGCTTGCAGACAATTACTGTGAAACGTTACTTTTTTTTCTCCTTAAGATTTTCAAAAGTAATACATGTTACTAACTTTACATATTTTTTTTTCCTAAGTCCTGCAAACCATCTTCTGTATGGAAACCGAGCTCTTTGTTTAATTCTCACAAGGCAGTACAAGTAAGTAACCCCATGTTTATAATCTGAAATATTGTGCTGATCTGCAGTTAAAAATTGGCAATATACTTAGGAAAATAATATTTTTAAAACTTACATATACAGTAATTATGATGTTACTACCTCAGAAAACTGATATTAAGAAAAATGAATAATATTAGCTGTATCTGCTGGTAGTATGTAATACCATTTAAAATTTGTGTGTGTGTGGATAATACAACAGGAAAAAAAAATCCAAGTACCAGTGAGTATTGTGATTTTTATTAAACCTCTTGAAGAGATCAGTGTAGGTATAGGGGTTATTTTCCTTAAGCCACTTGTTAAAGCTAAAAATCTTGTTTATGAGCAAGGTGAACGTATACCTTTTATGTAAAGCCAACCCAAGAATTTATTGTTAGTATAATTGAAGTCTTAAGGGTCTAATTGTCATTAGTCCAGATCTAATTGTTGAAATAAAAAGAAATAATAAGAATGTAATTAGAATTGGTATCCACATGATTCTTAGTTTCTGCCCATTTTCCTGGTGTTACGCTCACCCCTCCACCGCTCCTCTGGGTGGGTACTAAAGTCGGCAGTTCCATTGCTGTAGCAGTGGGGTTAGAGAGCTGTCAGCATGCAGAGTCCTTCTCCAGGAGAAATGTGATGTTCATGCTGATGGTTTGTTCTTCCTCACTCTAGGATCCACCTGGGGTCACTTTTGTGTTTGCTAACATGCTATTACACTTTTGTCTTTGTTGGTCTGCAGCTCCATGTTACGTCTGAGGTTACTGTACATGACACTTTTAATGGATGTTACTTTTTCTTTGTTACTCTTCAAGTTATATTTGTCCAGGTCTGTCATGTCTTTAACTGAGCATTGGTGAATTGTTTATAGCCATGGGGTCTCCAGGGCTAAGCTTGTGCCCCAACTCTTGTCATCTTGTACCTGCACTCCTTTATGTTGCATGCTGTGTCTCCACTTCTCAAGGCCTCTGCTGTCATATCAGGCTTGTGTTTCTTTACAGGACATCATCATTTTGGAGTCACAAATACCTTATTCCATCTAAATCTGTGGTTGTACCACACAAAGATCAACAAAAGTAGAACAAATTAGCCATAGATACCTGGTCAATTAGAGAAACTGGTATCACAGTTAAACCAAGTAAAAGAAAGCTGCAGGCAGGTGAAGCTGCAGTTCAGGCTGAGCAAGCCCGAGAAGCCTCAGTCCTGAGGCTTTGCACACTCGGTACAGAGCTTATGGCCTGCTATTGGCAGTGACAATACTGTATTACAGGACTATGCAGTTGCATAGCATTCTCTAGATCATCTGCTGGAGAGTTCGTGGCTTTATCCGAGGTGCATGTCTTCCTCCCATTTTAAGAGCCTCATGAGAGGCAGTGGTCATATTCCCTCTCAGGCTTTCATATGGGACAGGACCTTTCAGGGCAGCCCGGCCTTGCGTCCTGATGTTTTGACAGTGCTCGGGGGCAGCTTTCCTAGCACTGCACCAGGCTGTCGAAAGGTGGCACTGGAGGAAGGAATGGGTGGGTGAAAACAAAGCATAACAGCTTGCAGTAGAGAGCAAGACAAGTGCTTCAGGTTTTTTCTAATCTTTTCAACTGCTTTTCTAGTATCTTAATATCTTGAGGTTCTGTACCCCACTATCTATCTTTTGCTCAAGCATTTTTTCCTTGTGTTTGCTTCCTTTGCAATATGACTATGGTGCAATTTCTCCCATTCTAATCACTAGTTCTGTTGTGTTTTTTTTTCTTTTTTTATTACTAATTTCTTTAAATGTATTGCCACATCTCTAAATTCTGCCATTACTACCTGGGGTTTCTGTAATTTGTGCGGGGATTTTTCTTGTTCTAACTTGCTTTCATTTCACTGAATTAATTCTTCCTGAAATCTCTGAAGAATTTTGTTGTGTAAAACATGCTCCTTGTCTTGAAATTATTGTCTCTTTCAGGCTTTTCTTCAGTATCCAGCTTTCGTTACCATAGTACATCTCATTCTCCTCCTTCAGATCCCTCTGTACAAGCTTTTCTGCTATAATGGTTACAAAAAACAGTGGTAGTGACTAGGCAATTTATGAACACTTTCATGTGAAACAAGATTTTTTTTTTTTTCCGTATTCCTTCCCTTTGTGGAGGT
The DNA here is from genome assembly GCA_013401315.1 of Balaeniceps rex. Taxonomy (NCBI): domain Eukaryota; kingdom Metazoa; phylum Chordata; class Aves; order Pelecaniformes; family Balaenicipitidae; genus Balaeniceps; species Balaeniceps rex. The sequence continues at coordinate 8,341 of VYZW01033361.1, forward strand.
AAAATAGTTAACGCCTCATAGGCCTTTGCAGGCCTCTCAAGTTAGGTCTCGCTGCAGACATTTTCTAAAAGCCTCACTGAGTCAGCATGACCCAGCTATCAAAGGAGTGAGTTACTTGCAAGCTTCCTCATCTGAAGTAATCCATATGTGACCACTCTTTGTTGTGATTTACATCCTGACACATAGCCGTAGTTCAGTGAAGAACAAGTGGTATATGCCAAAGGTATATAAACTCTGCAGCTGCCTACTTTGGGCAGCATTGGTTTTAGCAGAGGCCATCGCTGCTGCTCTGTGGTCTCTCCTGTAGCCATAGGGATAGTCTGCTTCTCTTCTGACCTGACCAGAATTGTAGTTCCGGTTATTCCATGACACCATGTATATAAAAAGTCAGTTGGGCATGTTCTTCAGGCTTCAGTTGTTGGGAGTTTTGGAGGTTACTGTCTTTCAGTGCTCAGCAGTTAATACTTGCACCCTCAAATCTCTAGCTATGATTACATAACTACTCTCTAATATGATTTCTGTCAAAATATTTAGGTTTGGTATTCAGGCTTTTTTATTAAGGCTTTGCTTTGTAAAGGAACATTTTGTTATGACCCAGTTAAGGGGTAGGTACATATGCAGAAATGCTGGAAAATCTAATAGGGAGGGGGAGGGAATAAATATCTGATGGGTGAAATAGCTGAGACTGTAACATTTTAACCCAGGTAAGTTTCAGCTAAGAAGTGTTATCTGATCATGCCTGTACACAGGTGAATGAACTGTTCTTTTGTTCACTTTGTATTTTTATAGTGCCTTGTACATCTGTTTTTTCAGATTTTTCTGAAGTATAAATAATAAATACCTTTTCCTTTTCCCTCCCTTCTCTAAGGAGAGCCCTTGCTGATGGAAAAAGAGCCACTATTTTGAAGCCTAATTGGCCAAAGGTTAGTTTCATATACATTTCAAAATTGTCTTTTGTTGGTACTGTAAACGAACATAAGAACCCAGAGTCTTAATTACAGGTTTGACGCAGGTAGATGTGACATGTTCTCATCTGCCTTTAGCACTAATGACAGTAGAATGAACACAGTACCTTGTAGACTAAGAATTCTGCTTCAGTCAGACAAGTACATCATTTGAGTGTATTTTTATATTAAAAATGTTATTTTGACATGGTTGTAAGTGTTGTTACATGGTGTTCTGCATGTGTAAAGACAGAAGAAAACATTTATTACATTGTTGTGCGGAGCTATGTTATCACAATGCTTTAAAAAGAATATACGTAGTCCTTATAATAAAAAAATCCTGATTAATGACCAACATGTATTTCCCAATATTCTTGGCCTAAAAAGGAGTAAATAAGGCATAGTTACAAAATTGCAAAGTAGTAGTTGAGATTAGGGGAAAAAACAAATTTGCTCTTTTCCAAAGCCAGAGGCTAGATGCTACTCCCAGTGAATTATCTTTCTGTTTCAGTGTGCCGAGTAGTTGAAAACTTTGATTATTCATAATTTGACCTGAAACAGGTGGAGTAGATAACTTCTGAGTATGTTAAATTTTACTTTGTATTGTCTCCTGATGCTGTTTTGGATATAAATTGTTTTCTTATTTGTTTGAATGAATGCTTGAAATTCAAACTTATGTCCATGTAGGGTCACTACCACTTCTGTAAGGCGCTGTCATTACTGGGGGAACACGAACTGGCTTTGGAAGCTAATGAGAGAGCTCAGGAACTATGCAAGAATATTCTTGATGGACTTAAGGATCTTATTCAACAAAATGACAAGTTAAAGAAGACATTAGAAGAAATCAATGGTAACCTCTTCTGATTCCAAGATCTACCTTGAACATAGGAAAATTCCTTCATTGGTAACTTTCCTTTGAAACTAGCTAATTCCTTTTCCTTCCCCCCCCCTCAATTTTCTATAGGTATTAAACAACATAAACAGAAACCAAAGAAGTCGCTTCTTGAGAAAAAGTAAGCAAGTGTCAAGTTTGCCTTTTTTTTTTAATTAGCAATGCTTAGCATAAGATTTAAGTAATACATAGCATAGATACTACTTAAATTTTGTTATCTATCAGTAAATAAAAATGGAAGGAATAAACTTAACAGAACTGCAAACAGTGCAGCCTAGGAGCAAAGAGGACTTTCAGGAACTAAATATGCTATTTTGAGATGTGTTCCACTTCCAAGCAGTTTCCTTCAGCGTTAAATTTTACCCATGTATATAACAGGAAACGGTTACATTTTCCTGGGTTTTGTCCTCCCCAACTTGAAGTACTTCGCTGGTGAAGAAATTTGGTGCCTGAAAATGTCGGTGCAACCACACGCATTTTTTTGTGTTAACTTTGCTATATAAAGTTCACTAGGAGATTAAGCTGATTTGAAGAACTGAATGCTAGCAAATGCATTTTGGCAACAGTAAAACTGAATGTGTATCCTAATTTTTTAGGAACTTGGTTTTGCCACATCTATTCTGTGCTTTTGCTTTGCCCAGAGAGAGTAAGAGAGATTCCATATTCACAGATTCAGCTAAGTTACAATATATGCCGTAGCTTTTGCATTAAACATTTTCCTGAAAGATCTTTTTGATTTTTATTGGTCTACTTGTGGTGATGTGCTATCTGTCATTCAGAAACAGTACAGTAAGTCAACTACTAAACAGCTTTTTGTAAACCTGAAAATTCTGGAGGAACTTAAATTTGTTTCCCTTCTCTGTTGCACAAATAAAATGAGGCCTTGGGCAAGACTGATTTTTTTTTTTTTAAATTAATTTCCATTATTATTTATTTTTAAAAAAAATGTGCAGTAATTCAGTTCCTGTCCCTTTTATAGAAAATGGTGCTTTTTTGTTATGTTTTTGCATAGCCTTGGACTGTGCAATTTGAAGGTATAAAAAAAATGGCTGTTTGATCAAATCCTTTAAATAGGCTTACACCATTACAATTCTATGAGGAGTAGGCTTCTTGTATTTGTCTTTGGTTTTTTTCACGATACATGTATGGTATGTGTCTTAAATATGGGGGAAAAGACACCAACATTGGAAGAACTAGGGTTCTCTCTTTTTACATATCAGAGACTGCAGTTCTTCAGTATCTCATTTAATGATCTCTCAAGAACAAAGAGAAATAGAAAAAGACAGAAAGAGAACACAGTCTGATCCTAAAGATCATCATTGTCATCAAAAATATGATACCAGGGTAAGTTATGCTACAGCTGGTGTTACAAGACTAACTGTTGATTTTCATTGTCCTGGAATGTGTTCTTTAATGGTGTGGCTGAAATTTTGTTTGTGTTTTAACCATTGTGTACTTTCTCAGCCAAGTGCACTTTTCCTGTAATACTTAACTACCAAATCTATGTTCAGAACTTTGGATTTGAAAGGAGGTGGGAGGTTGTTGCTTGAATGAGAAGGTGGAGGCTGTATGTTATGAGGAGCACAGGGGCCTCTTAGGCTTACTGAGTCTGAAGTCATGTCTGATTTAATCGACTGTCCAGTCCTGCCTGTCAATGTGCATTCAGATGTGAGCTTCCCTTTGGCTTTAGGAGAAGATTCAGTTAACGCGTACTGGTGTAATGGAGTTCAGTGGAAGATGCTTTAGCCAAAGTTAATTCATATACAGTGCTTTTGCTATACTGGAGCATCGTTTTGCATTGATACTGTGACATTAAGGTATTTGCGTGGTTATAGACCATTATTTTCATGCTCTGTAAACAGACTTCTTTCGTATGGGAAAAACGTTTGTTAAATAGTATGCTTAACTGGATTGTATTTAAAACTGGGGTTTTGTGGTTCTAAAATACCTGTTTGGCTTGTGTGCTTAAAACAAGTGCAGTATAGTGCTAAAATGCAAGATGGACTTGTTTTATTTTAGTAGCCCTTTGTAATTCTTTAGATTCGTTCTTTCAATTTAAAAGACAGTCTACAAGCGGAAATATTCTACTAGATTACTTTTATTAAGTTTTTAGGTGAGGGAGGTGTAAAAGAGAAAGTGAAGCTGTCGTGGGGGAGATTTAGACTTCTTAAAGAACCACTGACAAAGGTAGCAGCAAAAGTGGTTTTGTTGAAGTAACATCTTGTAAAAGTGAGGCTTAAAGAAGTCCAATGGCAAGGTTCAATCTATTTCTCTACTGCACAGAGGATATAATAATGATGCAAAGTTATCAATACAAGATCTTAACGCCCTGTGATACAAGATTATGTGTGATATTGGTCATTTACCAAAGATCTGCAGTTGGTAAGGGGTGTCTCAACCTCGAGGAGTAACTTTGAGAGGTGTCCCACTGCCATGCTGCCATCTACTTGTGAGGGAGAGCTCAAAAAAAGCCCAGCTAGGCTGTCATATTTATGGAATGACGTGGTTGGTTTGTAGTCAAATTACGTGTGACGGAAAAGGTAAGCATGAGACTCCTTGTACCCACAACTTCCTTTGTTCCTTGACCAAATTAGTTTTGGAAGAACCATCTGCTATTTATGTGTTAATCGCATGATTGATGTTCCTGTTTCCAAGCTCATATACATCAAAGCTTACCATGTCACCCTGTCCCTGTGTGTGTTTTCAAAGAACAGGTTGGAACTAGAGAAGTTCATGGCCTGGTCATGGCCTAGGCCTTTACCTCCTTTGAAGCCTGAACCAAACTACCACTAGTTTGGTCAAGGAGTTGAGTGCATCCATCACAGAAGCATAATAGAGTAAACTTTGTTCTCTGTTCCTGGTTGACTTCTGTTCCTGAAAAATAATTAAACTAAGGATACATGTTAGTGAAGGGTGACCAAAGAAATCCGTCAACAAAAGCCTCTAATTCTGCCTTTTAGAAGGTTATTTAACTGTTGAAAGTGCAGCGGCATATTGTGTTGTCGTGGCTTAACCCCGGTAGGCAGCTCAGCCCCATGCAGCTGCTCCCTCGCTCCCCTCAGCAGGATGGGGGAGAAAATCATAAGGGTAAAAGTGAGAAAAGTCGTGGGTTGAGATAAAGACAATTTAGCAAGCGGCACACACAAGCAAAGCAAAATAAGGAATTAATTCACTACTTCCAGGCAGATGTTTAGCCATTTCCAGGAAAGCAGAACTTCATCATGCATAATGGTTAACTTGGGCGGATAGATGGCATAACTCAGAACTTCCCCCCTTTCTCCTTCTTCCCCCAGCTTATATTGCACTGCATGATGTCATATGGTGTGGGATATCCCTTTGGTCAGTTGGGGTCCGTTCTCCCAGCTGTGTCCCCTCCCAACTTCTCATGCACCCCCAGCCTACTTGCTGGCGGGGCAGCGTGTCAAACTGGTGCTGTGCAAGCACTGCTCAGCAATAGCTACAACATTCCTGTGTTAATAGAACTGTTTTAATCACAAATCCAAAATATAGCACCATACGAGCTGCTATGAGGAAAACTAACTTTATCCCAGCCAAAACCAGTACATAGGTTTTTATTTCTTAAAAAACAAAACACCCCAAAAAAAGTGGAAAGTTGGGGGATTTTGTTGGTGCTTCCCTTGTTTTAGGTGGGTTTTGCTAGTGGATGTCAGTGGAATTTCCCAGCTATTGCTGTCTTAGTGTCTGTCTAATGTCCAGTATCATGGGGAGCCTGTAAACCATTCCTGTGCATAAATTTTCCTGAGTGGTTTGCTTTGCTAGACGCATGCAGACTGTGGCAGTCTTACTGTAATACATGGAATTAAAAATTTAATAATCAGCCTCCAGTTTGCTTACAGACAGTTCTTCTCTTTCACACTAATTATTAATTTAAAAGAAACATTTGTACCTTTTCCTGATTGTCTTTACCATCATTATTGCAAGCTAATTAATAAATTGTTTGTTATAATTTAGCCTATCAAGTGTGTTATAAATAAGCTACATAATGTAGAAAACAAGATGAGTAATGTAAATCTACCAGCAAGATCAAAACAATTCAGTGTGCACACGTGAAAAAACACTTTCAGGTTTCACGGGAGGGCGGAGCTGCAAAAAAAGATGATTCGTTAGTGGGGAAAATGAAACCAATGTACAAGGGCAAAGAGAAGGAAATGAAACATAGAACTTGTTGACAAAGACAGCAATCTATAGAACACACAGGAAGCGCTTGGAGATTTTTGACTGTCCTATGAAAACTTTCTCCTGCTTTTATGCTATGAAAATCTTCATAATGTAGGTCTGTGTAAATTTATCTTCCTTTAGGATGAATGTTACTGCAAAAAAGGCTACTATTTGTCGGACTAGTAGATAATATAAATTGATATGAATTTGGGGGAAGAAGGTATAAGTGTACAAATACACTTTGATTAATGAAATGATTTTTCTTTACCTCTTGATTAGGGACATAATATACTGTATCATTGTGATTTCTGTCTTTAAATTTTAGTGGTTTAGTTTTTTTCTTTGTTTAAATTTAGTGAGTAATATCTATTTGCTTTTTGTTATCTGTGTAAAACCAAACGAATGTATTTGTCATTAGGTGACCGACATCCAAAGAACAGAAAGCAAAGGTTGGTCTCTGGAGTTTCCACCAAGTGAGTTCGTTTTTACTATTTATCAAGTCCGAGTCGGTTCTTCCTTTGCTGTTGCCGTTATTAATAAGCAGAAGTGTATCTAGAGTTACTTTCACAACAGCAAGCTATTGTGTTTCACATCTTTTCCTGTTCGCGCGCGTGCAGTTACTTAGATGCTGCTTCTCTTCTGTATTTCAGTCATTTCTTTTGTGCTTTTGTACTTTGAATCTACTTTACATGGATTAATTCAGAACTGAAACTGGAACTAAAAAGTAGGATGCTGAGTCATGGGATAGAAATGCTTTTCCTTCTGAGACAGTTATAGGATCTAAAAGGATCTAAATTTAAGAGAAGTGTGTGGGTAGTTTCAATATTCATAATTCATTTGTGATTACTAAAAGCTCCATGTAGATACTTAAGAAAATAATCCTGCAGTTAGAGTGGAGGGAGGACACAAAATATTTGTCAGAGTGGATCTTTAGCTACAAACTTTAAGAGGTATAAGTTGGCGTGATTTATTGTTCATGGTTTTTTTTTAATGAATAAAAAAAAGAAAAACAATCCTTTTATAGAGAGAACTCCCACCTCCCAAAACTCCCACAGTGCCAGAGTTACTTTTCTATGGTGAAAGTGAAGTGCAGGCAGTTCTGATCTCCAAAACGAAATCCTTTCCTGAATTTTGCTTGGGTTTTTTATCACCTGCTAAACCTGCTGTAACCGAGAAAGCATAAGATATGTCACTGACATTCAGAAATTGCTCTTATTTATCATGTTTGTGTGGAATACTGCTACTGGATCTGGACCAGCTGCATGCTCACTCTGTATTCTAAAGTTATGACCTCCAAGGCAGTGGATCCTTCTAGTCCTGACCATGCAATGGTCTGAAGTCCTTGGTGCCCAGCCGTACTGTTCTTTGGACTTTGCGTACTTAAATACTTAGCTGAATAGGTCCCAAAATGCAGAGCGCTTCAAAACTTGTTTAGGAAGCCAGTGAAGATACATTACGAAATACTATTTTAAAGTGAGCAGTAGGAGAAGTGCTCTTGCTTTTGTGGACTTTGGACATATGCGAACATCTTGAAGAATTAAAGGATGTGTGGGAGATGGAAAATGTGGGAAAGGTTGCAAAAGAAGAGTCAAAGTGAATTTGTTGAAAAGATGTTATGTGGTAGGATAATAAGAAAAGAAGAAACTATGAAGTGTTGAAGGAACTTATTGCAGAAAGCATAAATCAGGAAAGTGTTTTAGAAGGGGGAAGTCAAGCTCTGGAAGACAAATCAGTTTTGAGGAACTATATGTAGATGGTATGAAGGGGCAAAAGAAATGCACGGAGGCCATAGGGAATTTTCACGCGTTTGAAGCAAGTGACAACTAAGTGAATCCAGACATTTTCCTGAGCGAGAAGGTGTGGTCTGAATATTAATGGAGTCTGATGACATGTTATAAAACAAAGCTTTATTGAGGCAGTGGAAAAGATCAGCAACTATGTGGCACATATCACCGATAGCAAACAGGATTATAAGTGATGCCCTGGCTCCAGTGGACTGCCAGGGACACTTGGTGTCCAGGTCACCTGGCAGCAAGACCAAATCGTGCAGGTGCCTTTTGAATGCAGGTAAGAGTTGTGCTGCCCCTTGGCTCCACCAACGGTAGTGGGATTTGAGAGGGTCATACTTTACATGAATAATGTGGGCAGCGTCCTGCTGCCCTGTTGGTCAGGGGCCAGGGTGTCGGCAGTCTGTCTGTGCTGCTGATACTGGTGAAGGGCAGGGTGTCTGCGTTATGTCTACGCTGCTGATACTGGTGAAGGGGCAGGGTGTCTGAAGGGTAGCTGATTTTTAGAGAGGTCGAGGAGGGAAGAGGGATAATGAAAGGCTGAATGTTGAGAGAAAACTGAAAATTCTTCTAGGCTAAAGAGCTCGTAGGACTATAAAATGTTGTGTTGAACGTAGTAATTTCAAAAAACCCGTGCTGGTTCCATGTTTTTTTTTTTCCCTGTTCTTCCTTCCTCCTCCTCTCCCCCTCATACTTATTATGTCAGTACCGATGTAGAAGAAAATACTTGATTTGTCTTTGATTTGGAAGGAGGAGTTACGCTCTGAATGACTAGCTGTTGCAAGTTTACTGCGGGTGGGGAAGAATAGCTTTCCTTTTCTTAGCCTTTGTTCACTTAAAGGCTTAAGACTTGCAGGAGATTTAATGTAAAGGAACTTTATGCCACTGTATCTTATCTTAAAGTTACTGTCCTTTTTAATTTCAGTTTTTGTCTGCATGTACTATTTTTTTGAGCATGTGTACGTTTCTGTTAAATATCTCTGTTTGCTCCTAATGGGAATGTCTAGCAAAAGCAATGCTACTTCTACTAATATTTTAAAATGTTTGTGGGGTAAGTGAATCATGTTTGCTGTTCAATTAATATATCTCCTTAAGTATTTTAACTATAATTCAGCAGGATTTGCTTGCTACTTTTATTTAAAAGTATTTTTTAAAAATCTAAAAGTAGTATATTTTTAAGTTGGGTGATATATGGGAGTAGTAGTTTCTGTAGGAATTTTTTCTGAAGTCATTTTTGTTGAATGGCTTTTAAAATTAGATCATTCAATGAAAAAGTAGTGCTGATTAATTTTCTTTCGATGGTGAGAGGCTTGTGTTCCCTTATCTTCATTAAGACTTTTGAATGGTAGATCGGTTCCTTAAGGGAAAGGAACCTATATAATGAAGAAAAGGTAATATATCTCTCTCTCGAAATGGTTAAATGATTATATGGTTGAAGTGTTTGCTGGCTTTCAAAAGGATTATTGTTTTCCATCATTTAAATGTCTCTATTATGAGGAATTTGTGATGATTATTGGTGTAGCTTTCGAGTTTTTAATGCTATGAACTGTTTCAGCAGACACCTATCCAGACTCCTGTGTGACAATTTCACGAAATGGTTCATGAAATAATTCTCAATATGTTCAGTCTTCATGACGCTTGATTTTTGTTCTGATTAATTTAAATTTTATGTCATTAAGTAGTTTTTAATGAAAAATTACTTGCGGCACAAGGCATGAAGTGTGTATGCATATGATTTAACTTGAGAAATGAGTACATGAGACGTCACACTGGTGTGAGTGAGATTACTCAAATTAGTAGACTTGTATTTTTCCACAATCACTGTCTTCCAGTATTTTGTATCTAACCATACAAAATGCTTCTCTGAGTATCATGAAATAAACATTTTTAAGCATAGTTAGTTACTGAAACTTTATATATAAAAATAATAACTCCTTTTTTCAAATTTAATTTTATGGTAGTTCAGTGTAAGTGTAATAATAAGCAATATTTAATGATTTAGGTAGCTGTACCTTATGTTTGGGTTCCAGTGCTCGAATAACTTGAATCCAGGTGCTGGACTGTGTGTTGTCTGTGTGATTGTGTCCAATATTAGGAAGCCACAGTTGCCTCCTAAACTGCTTCTGAAAGATTATAGCTGGAACTATCCCCTCTTGGAACAGGTAGCTGAGGCAGAAGGCGGCATTCCTATATACCTTGTAAAATCCGTTAGGTTTAACTAGCAAAAACATCTGCTGCTCCGCACCCTTTCAACTTACCATGTGTAATAAGGAACACCTGCAACATGTGATGCTCAGCCGTTGTGCAGCTGAATTCCTCAGCTGCTTGTTGGTTCCTTACCGGTCCAGAAATGCTATTTTTTTGCCTTGCTTGTCTAATCGTCTGGTTACTAGAAGGCAGCTCTCCCGTAAGTGGATTTTGTCACTGTTGCTGTTGAGTCATTAATGCCTTGTAAAGTTCTAACTTAAAATTCTTGAAAATGAAAAACTTCTTGACTTAATTGTGAGTATGCATCTGCACATTCAGATGCCTAATGTTATGTTTTAATTCCACAGAAAACGGTTGAGAGATTATTTTGCAGTTAATGGCATGGCTTCCTGGTTTTGATCAATTACAGTAGTAAAATGTTTTCTTCTTTCTTGTTACTAATGAATTGTTTACTCAGCTTGTAGAGCCCTGTGACTAAGCAACGACAGTGTTAAATCTCTGAAGTTGTAAAGTGTATTAGTGAAGTTTTGTGTTAAGTCTTTGACATTAAGTTTCAGAGTTAGAAATGAATCAGTATCACATGATAGGTTCTTTCCTGTCTTTGTGATCCAGTATTTCCACATAGTCAAACATTTTTATTTTGCAATCAGGGACATTTATCTCAATCCGACTCATATGTTTACATTTCTAAGATTAATGTGGGTTGAACTTAACTCCTTTAGCAATGTATTTTTGAAGTAACAGACTCTTTCTGTAAAATTTCTCTAGTCAAACTGGAACATCCGTAGTGATATATTATTCCCTTTAAAAATTCTAGTTCTCAACTAATAGTGAATAATATTAACTGTGGTTTTGTATAACATACTGATTTCTTTAGCTTGGAGTCCACTTTAATAGTTGTTACAATATTGTAGAGTCAGATCATATCTTACAGAATTTTAAGATTCTTCTGTTTAGTTGAAGTATCTTTTCCCCTTTATAGGATTAATAAAATCCTATACTACTTAATAAAAATAATATCAAATTCATACTGTAACACTCGGAGGCGGCTTTCTGAAAAAATTCTTGGTTGTGTTAGTTTTCGGTATTGTAAATGTTTAAGATTTATTATTTATAAAGCAAAATGTGAGTTCCGAATGCATTTTCTTTCCTTTGTTTTAGGTGATGATCATTTTGTTTGAAATACTTTTTCTCATTACAGGCCAAAGTCATCAAAACAAAGGAAGGCCAAAAATCAAACCTGGTGACTCTGAAAAGACAAGGTAAGAAATTGCATTTATTTTTAAGTTTATTACTATTTTGCGTTATGTAGCACTTAAAAAGGAGTTAATGCAACTTTGACTTGGTGCTTGCTCTTTGCTAATTGCTTTGTTTACGTTGTTTACATACTCTTCAGGATATAGTTCATGTTAAGATAGCTGATTAAAGTTGACAAAATTCCAGTCTTCACGAAGAGCCTGAGTTATTACTTCAAAACTACACATTTTCCAAAGCTCAGCTAAATTTTAGTAAATGAAGGCATAATTTTAATAACCGCTGTTTTAAAAACTGTTGCCCAAAAGCAAGTCACACAGTATAGCCATAATAAAAAATGTGCTTCCTTTACAGCAAAAGATAATAGGAATCTTGTTCCAATTGTTACATTCAAACTTACACCACAACATAACTCAAGCTCTCTTATCTTACTTTCAAGGCCTCTTTGTACTAGTTCTGCTCTGTGTACCAAATAATTTTTAAAACTTCTCTGACACTTCATGTGCTTACTAAGAAAAAGAGATTTGACTGTGAGGAAAGCATTGTAAGTCTCAGAATTGAATACTAGAAAAGAACTTTTACTTAAAGAGTCCTTTAGTTGTTTGTAGACTTGAATCTTCGCTTAAAGCATATAAATGTCTAATTTTAAGTACATGAATACTCCCAGAAGAACATGCTGAATGTAAATGAGTATGTTTGATGGTTTGGGGCCAAAATTAAATTAGTTGAGATAAAAAGCACTATAGATTTTATGGACAAAATTTATGCTTCCATCTGTTACAACACTTAAAACAAGGTTTAACAAAAGAAATAATTATTTCCGGCGATACTGGGGCCAGTGTGCTCCAAACAGTTTTGGGGAAATTGCTGCATTTGTAGGTGATTCCATTTGCCCATGTATTTCCTCATCTAATAGATAGTTAAGGAGTAAAGAACTGTTACTGCTGACTTATTTCTAAGATGACTGAGGCAAATGACAGCTTACTACTTAAAGGCCACGCAGAATGGAAGCTTTCAGTGGTTTAACCTGAGCTGTGAAATTAGACAAATTAAGCTCTGACTGTACTTTCTTGCTTGTATGCTTCTTCAGCTAGTGTTTTTCAGTTGTGTTTAGGATGATTAAGACCAGATGAGAGATACAGCAAAATAAGCTTTTTATATAGAAATAGAAAAGTTTCCATTAAGTGGTAATTTTTAAAGGCAGAGTTTTCATGTAGAAGAGCCCAAGCCTTTAGGAAACCTGGGAGCTGAACCTGGTTATCCCCAGTCCTAATCAAAGTGTGACCACAAAGCCTACCATCTTTTAATCTGTATTTATTACAGTACAATCTTTTCATTTTTCCATAACTGTTTTTGAATACCACTGTAGCTAGGACAATTGAAACTTTGTCACAGGAGAGATCATTTATATAATTTAACTGGGTTGCCACTGACTTCTTCCTCCTTTCACTTTAGGGGGGGAATATTAGAATTCACTATGGGAACAAATCATCTTCAAAGTAACTGAACCATCTGCAAAATTGCTTCTCTCACAGGGAAGTTTATTAGACCTATTAAAAAAATACAGTATTTCTCAACAAGTGGGGTGCACGGTCAGTTACAATCTTAGCTCCATTTCTGTAATTAGCAAGTTGCTTGGCTTCCAAAAATATAGGGAATCCTGCGAAGCGATAAAGAATTTTATCTCAGATGGTGAGTGTTTGATGCCTTCAAATGAGGGCCAGAACTGAATGTATGTTAGCAACAGGCAGTGTAGTAGCAGTAAGGATTGAGTAGCAATCTTAGCATTGTGGATTTAGATGAGAGTATCAAGCAATACTTTGCCTCTTCATTATACTTTCTTCATTCTCCAGTAGTCCATGGCGTTTCTGCTGCAGTAGTGGAAAGGAAGAGCTGGGAAGAACAACTCTGTTACTCTCTGCTCTGCTCTCCCTGCTCTCCCACCATGCATAGCTGCTACATGTTTTTGATTTTAAGTGGTGATTATGCTAGGATAAAGGATCTTGTACTTAGGAAGAGTAGAGATGGGGAAGGAGGCCTAAGCATGTTCTTATGCTGCTGCCTTTGGTGCAGCGAAGTTCTCTGTCACCTATCCCACCCCTTCATAAGATCAACTCAGCTGAGAGTAAGGTGGAGAAAATAAAAGAAAACAAATAAAATGATGGAGAAGACTCCTACTTCCCTGAAGCCCTAGTGATTCCCGAGCCAGAAGTATATGAACTATATGAATAGTATCATAATCCTTGATAGTGTTACAGTACCCATTACCGTGATTGTGAAAGTGTGCCATAATAATCTCTAGTGTGTAGGCAAATGTGATGTAGTTGATAAAAGCGCAGAAGTTTCTGTTTCTTGAAAATAACATTACATATAAAGTACATGTCCAAACTCATGATGCCATTGTCCTGTTATTTGTAGAGATCACCTTGATTTGAAGATAGAGTCTAAAGCCATCCAAGATAAACTCTTCTGTACTGTGCAACAGGTAACTGGGAGTTGATTAGCGTATGACCTTAAGCATAAACGATTTGTCACCTTTTAGTAACACTGTCCAAAATCTTGATTCTCCTTCCCCTTCTGTAAGACCTCACACTGGAAACTAGTGTAACAAAACTCAGTGTAGTCACAGAATTACTTAGCTAGAAACGTGAATTAGTAATATAGCTCTCTTGGATCTTAATTTGTAAGAAAAACTACAAAAATCGCTGGGAATCATTCAGGGATTTATAACACCCTTCCCAAAGTTCTGACTAAATATGTTTTCCTGTGTTTGATACATACATTTGGAAATAATCATAAAACATTTTGTTGAATGGCTGTTTAAGACGCTATGAAATTCATAAATTGAGAGTTTTTATCAGGTCTTACCAGTAATGAATGATGAGCATCCCAGGGCTCTTGAATGAAATCATGGGGACATACATAATTAGTCATTTCCTCTTTGTTAATTCGGGGAAGTAGATACCAGAAATCTCTATTCTTATTAATTACCTCATAAGAGAAAACTGGATTCAGGAGAAGGTGCAGGTTCTGCCTGCACTAAGACCCCTCAGTTCCTTTAAAATACCTGCTTTTGTAAGGCTAATGCATTACTAGTATCAAAAGTAACATTTTTAGTTGACTTAATCAGCTTCATATGTCATGTAGCTTAACATTAAATCAATATAATTTGTTCGGTTCTGTAACTATATGCTCTGACAGCATTACCTTGTATCAGTAGTTCCAGGAAATTGAAATAAGTGTTAATCATTTTTTCATTAACTCATTTCTGCATTTTGGTCTTTTCTGTATCTATTTGTAGTTTCCACTGTCTCCGCCACTTTTGTTGATAACTGTCGTTAAATCTTGGGTATTTTCTTATGTTTGTCCTTTTGGTCAGTTGACAGGATGAAAACAAAGTAAAATTGAAATTCATAGATGCTCAGGAAAATGCATTCAGGACATGCATTAAATTTAGTGTGTCAAAAACCTAATTCAGTTCACAGGAATACAATTAAGTACACCATTAGAATAATGTTAAAAAAAAAATCAGGCAACTCAAAGGTATTATGTTCCATTCTTCCCAAATCTTCCCATTCTTTCAATTTCTCCCTGCCCACGACTCTGTCTTCAGAATCCCAAGCTCAAATTTTAACATATGGAGGAAAAAAAAGGGTTAGTTAGTGAAAAGCTTGTAAAGCAGGATTACTTCATACTGAAGATGAATTCATACTGAAATGAGGTAGTGGCCTAAAATACACAGGTGGGCCTCCTTGTTCTTTGGTTTTTTGCCTGTGATGGCAGGAGTAAGTGTTGGAGGAGCTTTTTAAATAGTTTAATTACTTCTACCCTGGCACAATGATCCCAAAGCTAGTTTTATTTAGTGTTTCAAGAGATCAAGAGAGTGGAAGTTCCTAATTCTACAACTGCTTGTCGTGATTTACAGTCTCACTGCTGGAAATTCCCACAGACTTCAGGAAGTATCTGTAGTGAATGGCTAATAACATAATGTGTTCTGAAACCTTCTAGCATTAACTATTAACCTAGGTGGCGAGAAAGTGTGGGCAGAATGAAATAATTCTCAGGTTTTTCAAAAATGTTTGTACACAAAATGGAGTGTACACATGGGGAAAAGCGTAAGTTTTTTTTTTTTATTATATGTAAGAAGGATTAAAATGATGCTTGAACTAAACTTGAAACTTTCTGGAGAGAAAAGGCTCTAAACTTAGAACAAAAACTAGATTTTTAAGAGATTAGAAGCAGTAGGTCCATGAAAATCTTAAGTTTTTAGAAGTTGAATTTAAAACAAAGTTTTATAAAAATGTACCTGATTTGCTGCTTTAAAAGTGGAATTGTGATGAAACTGTAGGAAGTACAGAATTTTAACAGTTGTCCATTGGATAAGTATTTTAGCAAATAGCTTGCTTTAAAAAAAAAAAAAAAGGGGGAAAAGATGGTTTTCTTTTGGACTTACTGTTTTCCTAAATATTTTAGGTGGATTTAACTATGCTGCCAGAAGCGGTTAAATCCCTTGTTCATGATGGTTATACAGCCTTGATGGACCAGCGGTGTCACAGTGCTGAACAAGCCTTTTCACAATTGTTAAGCATTCTAAATCCTTCAGAATTAAAGGTAAACTGAGAGGAATAACTTAGTTTATTAGGGTAATTAAAGTTTATGCTTTCAATATGGTGTTTCATTCTTTCCTTCCACCAAAATAGTCATTATTATTGAATTGTTGTCGGTGATGTTGACTACAAATGCCAAGTGTTTCACTGATAACGTAAGCCAACGAGCTTACAAATGAGAACAGGATAGTAACATAGGATGTATTTTTGTAATGTTCAGCATACACCTGCATTTCTAGATGCAATCTAAAAAATATTTACCAAAATAATATTCTTATAAGGTACTCTTATTAAATATCTTATTTGATAAGAAACTACTGTCCATTGTTACCTTAACCTTTATTCATAATAATGTAGGGTAAAAAGAATTTATATTCTTTGGGTCAGATAATCCTTTGATGGAAAATACTGTGAAATTTTGTGCATATGTATTTAGCCAATCAGCCATTGACCCATTTGTCATCCTAGATTTCTTTAAATTATTGTACTGTAGTATTAAGTTTTGTGTTACAATTTGCACATGTGTTCCTGTGTTTCAAGCTCCCATTTTAGTAAGGGCTCTTACAGTGCCAACAAGTCTGCCCAAGCAAGTAATGTACCAATCCATCTGGAATTGTGACCTAGTTTATTAGGAAGAAAAAGCGTTTTTTAATTTTAAAAAAAAAAGAAAAAAAAATCTGTTCAATTCTGAATATAAAATATAGCAAAGACACACTGCATTGCATGAAGTCAACATGTAAGGCCTGTAGTTATAGCATTTCTAAAAGCAGATGTTTCAGGATGTATCACTTCGAAATATATAGGGGTGCCAAATGACCCAGCAGTAAAGGTGTAGTTAACCTTCACTTTTTATGCTAACTGTAACATAGATCTGGGTAGAGGCTATGATACGAAGGATGAGAAAAGAGTTTTCCTATCTCTTGTAGTGAAGATCTTCAATTCACAGTAGACAGTAATGTTCTAGTTACCAGCAAAGTGTTTTTGTGCATGTTACTACTATAATTTGGCTCTATTTGCAGCAGCTGAATCTTCGTATTATTAATTATGTTGTAATCATCTATGGACATGCCACTGCTCTTCTTGGAATAGGACAGCCTGAGGTATGATGTTAAGCCACTATATTGCTTTTATTCAAAATTCTGGTTCAGGTAGTTGGTCATCCATTTTTGTCTCTTCTTAACAGACATAAAATAAGCAGGGAAGGAAAGATTTTGTCACATTTTAGAAAATCATATGGTTTAATATCTGAGACTAGATCTTTAATGGTTTTGGATAAATTAAGCTACCAAATAAAATTTCTTTTTAAGCTTTCAAATGAGATTCCTAAGTATTAATGAAGTATAGTCAACTATTTTTCTTACACTTTGTTGTAATGTGGTTATGCAGTAGTCTTTCTAACACAAACATTCTGCTTCTAAAACAAGAGAAAGAGAAGGCTTTTGGTTCTGGAAAACACCAAAACAGAGATGTGGGTTGTTTGGGGTTTTTTTTGGGTTTGGGGTTTTTTCCTGCAGTGTTTAAAAATATTCAGTGTCTTACATTGAATTTTAAAATGTCTGTGTGTTTATAGCTCAGTGAGCTCAATCATTTAATTTCAGTATTTCAGAGGGAGTCCATGTTTACAGAATAAGTCTCTTTTTTAAAAAAAGGGAAGCCTTTGTGTGTGATCATAAGGTTGCTTAATTTCCTTTAGAATAGGGCATACTGACCTACTCTACTGGAGCAAAAACAGCAGAGGAAAAGTGAAAAGGTTCTGGCAAAGTGTCACATAATTTTTGTCTTAAATTTATTTTGAAGGCATTGATAAAGGCTGAAGACCAGTTTAAGAAAATAATTGAACAGTACCAGGAAGAAAGATTTGGTTGTTTGGCATACTATGGAATTGGGAAAGTGTACCTCAGACAAAACAGGTTGGTATAATATAAAGCTTCAATATTTGATACAAAAAATATTTTCATTTGAGAAACCGTGTGTGGGGTTTTTTTAATTAGTCTTTGTTGATCACTAAATACATACATCAGACTGATTTATTACAACTTTTAAGTTACTGCTAAGGATGTAATGGAAGCCGATGAATCGAGCAGACTGCAGGGCATTGGGATATGACAGACCAGCACACCCCTGCAGTGGAGGAGAGCTCACAGGAGAAGGGCAAAAAATTATCACAGGGAAGAATGTATCGTAAAGAAAGCTTAACTTATCTCAACACCAGGGATACTGGAGGGTGACCTTGGTTTTAGATAAGGCAGCTGCACAAGTGAGTCATCGGGATCCCTGAGACAGATAGAGAGTAATGTCTTCCTGAGCTAGCCAGACCAGTATGGGGAGAGGGGGGGGTGTATATGTGGCTCGGCCGAGCGTAAAGTGCAGAAACTGGGCAACTAATAAAATTGAGAGCAAAGGGCTTGAGCTGGCTTCAACCCATGTAGTCCTGGCGGTATATCTTCCCAGCGTCCTGACGGTAAGCATATAGATACCGGTAATGGAAATCCCGTCTGTATTGATTCAACTGTGTATTGCAATTGCTACGTTATGCTTGTGTTGTGATTTCAGTATATCACTGTATTGCTCTACTTAATCAAAATCCCCTGTAATGTCTGTGGTGGGTTGACCTTGGCTGGCTGCCAGACCCTCACTGAGCTGTGCTCCCCCTCCCCCTCCTCAAGGGGAGAGGGGGAGAAAACAAGATGAAAAACCCCAGGGGTTGAGATAAAGATAGGGAGAACACTTGCTAATTACAGTCATAGGCAAAACAGACTCAACTTGAGGAAAAAGAATTTAATTTATTGTCTGTTAAAATAGAGTTGGATGGTGGGGAAGCAAAGTAAAAAAAAAAAAAAAAAAACAAACAACCCAAACTAAAATCACCTTCCCCCTACCCCTGCTTCATCCCAGGCTCGACTTGACTCCCTCATTCCCAACTTCTCTACCTCCTCCTCCCCAGAGCAGCACAGGGGGATGGGGAATGGGGATTGTGGCCAGTGGGTAACAGCTCCTCTCTGCCTCTCCTTTCTTCACACACTCCTCCCCTGCTGTAGCATGGGGCCTCTCTGCTGGCCGCAGTTCCTTCGGGGCACATCCACCTGCTGTGGCAGGGGTCCTCCACCACTGCGGTGTGGATACCTGCTCCATCGGTGTCCTCTCCAGGGGCTGCAGGGGAATCTCTGCTCTGTGCCTGGAGCACCTCCTCCCATCTTCCTTCTTACCTTGGTGCTTGAAGGGCTGTTTCTCACACTTTTTTTTCTTACTCCTCCCAGCTGTGCGTATGTTTTATCCTTTCTAACCCATGCTTTCCCTGAGTTGCCACCATCTTGCCTGAGGGGCTTAGCTGTGCCCTGTGGTGGATTCCTTGGAGCCAACTGGAACCAGCTGTGTCCAGCAGCAGGCAGCCCTGGGTTCTCCTCACAGAGGCCACCCCTGCAGCACTGGACCCCACCCCCCCTGCCCAACCTTGCCATGTAAACCCAATACAATGCCAAATAAATAAGTTTGATATCAAACAT
This sequence comes from Balaeniceps rex, assembly GCA_013401315.1. Lineage (NCBI taxonomy): Eukaryota > Metazoa > Chordata > Aves > Pelecaniformes > Balaenicipitidae > Balaeniceps > Balaeniceps rex. The sequence goes on from VYZW01033361.1 coordinate 27,715, forward strand.
TAAACCCTCCTTGTAGAATATCTAAAAGCACTTGGTCAGAGAGTGTTGGATGCTGAGAGGGGATTCCTCCTTCCCACTGCCGCAGTATAGCCAGGTGCAGTCTGAGGCCCAGGAGGTATCTGTGTCCCAGTCCCACAGGTGTGGCGGCTGTTTCCCTTGGCAGTTTTGACCCATAGCAAGGCTGCGTGTGTGTCCCAAAGAGGTGCATACACACGCACCCATGACAACACAGCTGGCCACCCTGACTACTCCAGGCAGAGCAGCTCCCATGTCCAGCACTACCTGAACTCATGTAAAATACAAGTACAGGTAGCAGTGTCCTGTGCCTCCTCCCTGGCTGGTCAGGGTTGAAGGTCGCTACTGAACATATGCGTGCCTTTACTCTCTAGATTGACAACCATACCCACATTCGTGGGTCCTTTGAACATCAGCGCAGGCTCTCAGTCTGCCTCGTATCTGTGCCTGGACTCTGGGCCCTTTACTCAGGCTGGCTTACTGGCTCACACCTTGAGTCTTTTATACTGAAGAGTCCTTAAACAGATAAATTAATGAACCAGGTGCTCTTTCATTCCACCTGCTCTTACAGTTACCATTTTTTTCCTTGGATCATAAAATGAATCATGAAAGTATTACAGGCCATGTAGAAGTTGTTCGTATATGATCTGAACATGTTGTACCTGTTTGAAACTTCAGATTTTCAGATGCGCTTGATCAGTTCATGAAGTCGCAAACAATGGTTAATCACAAGATTGTACCTGGAGTATTAACTTGGCCCACAACATCTCAGGTCATTGAAGAGACACGAACAGAGAATTTACAGGTATGTTTTAAAAAAAAAAAAAACCAAGGCATAAAAACCTGTTCTGTCAAATTGCCTTTCCAAAAAAAAAAAAAAAAAAAAAAGTTGTCATCCTCCTCCCTGCCTCCCCATTGTCAAGGCCAAAGATAGATGGGGAGCGAAAGGGAGGTTTCAGCCTGGAGCAGCCAGTGTGAACTGCTACTCATTGTCTAGAATGTTGTCAGCCCCAAGGAGAGTGTTGTCAGCCCCAAAGCTTGGTCTTTGTATAGCAGAACTCTTCTTGTGACGACTAATTTGAACACTGGGGAAGCATCCCATTAACAGCACAAGGGAGGGGGCTCTGTATCAGGCTCTATGCCAGAGCATTTTTATGTAATAATATGGTTCTAGTCTTCTCCAAGTGTTTCATAATGTGTTGACTTCTTAGTTGCATGTTACTAAACTTTAAGTAGGTGTGAATACTATACACAACGTAATGCTACAGAGAACTGCTTAAAAATTTGAATTGGCAAAAATGTGAAGTTGAAAATTTCAGCAGTGGTGCTATATTTAAAACCAAATAGGAGAGTTTGACCACGTAGTTCTTGGTCAATGCAGTGGGAGTTGTATGGTAAAATTCCCTGTTTGACTTGAAAAATGTAACTTGTGGTTCTGACACTACAAACTGCTTTCTCACACTGAACAGCTTTTTTTTCTGTTTATTATTATTACTATTGTTACTGTTTTTAAACTATAATTGAGTCACTGTTACTTGTGAAGGGTTTCTGGATAAACCATGCCACGAGAGGCAAGACGCATGAGCTCCTTTGCATGGAGGCAGTTTGACATGGTAGAACATGCTAGGTTATTCAGTGTATGAACTTGGCTAGACTGTACTGACCTGTTTCATTTCTGGTAGAAGCAGCAGTACTGTTGTTTCCTAAAGAAAAACTGACCTAAAGATTTCTCATAGACCCCCAGCTGACACCACAGTAGTTGGGCCACAGTTAATACATTGGTGGTCTGGGACTTCTGGAGAGCATAATGCAAATATCTGAAAGGCTGTAACTGGTAGTCTGTTTGTTTCTAATAATGTGTTATTAATCTGGGCTTAATGCCAATCCTGTGGGACTTGAACTGACTTTTTATAAAGCCACTGAAGTGTCTTTACCTCAGATGCTGTTCTAGGAGCTCTCACTAGCTCCAGTGCAGGGCCAGGTCTGAGCTGTCCCTGGGAATGTACTTGGTCCTGTAATGCAGATCCCAGGTGAGGCACTGCTGAAATGCTGGGAAATGACAGAAATGAGCAGGCGCTCCATTTTTGTCATGTTATTTGAGTAATCTGGCTCATCATTTTGGCAATTGAAAACTTACATTCTCATGCGTTTGGAATTGGTCAGCATGTGAAACATTGGTCCAGGGTAAACCTGTATTCAGGGAAGCTATCAGTTGGAAGCTTAGCTGATAGCAGTTCAAACGAGCTTTTGAATATTTTGCCATAAAAGGACAATCTTCCATAGCTTTCACTAGAAAAGAGTTGTTCTTTTGGTATTAGTCGTCTGCTGTTCAGAAAGAGATGTATGTTTCACTGCAGAGTTCCCTAGAAGTTTGTAAGTAGATATTGAATCTTTTCCTGGTGTCTGTGCAATTTGTCTTACATAATTTTGTGTTTCTCAGTTGATTTTAAAGAATTGTATTGAGGAATGCAAGTTCCCTCCAGAACCAGATGCAATTTGTCGATATCGGCAATGCCATGGCCACTCCAAAATCCAAATATATTTTACAGACCCAGACTTTAAGGTAAATTTTTAGTTTAAAAGGTTTTGGGAAATAAAACTTCATGTTCACATGTTTTCTGCCCCCTTTCATATTAAAGAGCTATGTGGAACACACAGTCTTATCCTATCTACTGTTAAGTTGTGCACTGTTTTCTGTTTTTTTTTTTTAAAGATGTTAAATTCATATTATTTCTCAACGTTAGGGTTTTATACGTATTACTTGCTGTCAGCAATGTAGAGTGGAGTTTCATATCAGCTGTTGGAAAAAGTTGAAAACAACAAACTACGGTGATAAAAATGATAAGGTAAGAGCTGTCAGACAATAAGCATTTTATTTTTTCTTTTTTTTAGTCAAGATTATAGCATTCCTTTGGGTTCTGATAAGTGCAGTGCTACAGCCTGATGTTCCACCCGCATGACAATGGCAGGAGGAGAGACAGGAAAGAGGAGTCTTGCTAAATTGTCTGACATGCAAGTGTGGGTGAAGCTTGCTGTTGTCTACAGAAGAAAGGCCTGTCTGTGTGAAGGCTTAGTATGCTTAGCCTGTTTATCTTGCATCATTTATGTCCTCCCATATGGAAGCTGTATTGCTTCTACAGTCTTGCTGTTGAAGCAACAGTTTGACACTGAGTATCTCTAAAGGGATTTTACAAAATACATTATCAGCATAAAGTATAAAATTAAGGGAAATCCAGGCAGAGTATGAACTCAGAAAAGAATATTCTTAAAGTTGAGTCTTGAATGTGAAGTTGAAGGAGGAGGGGCTTAGCTTTGGGAGTAACAGGTATATGCCACAGATGTAAGACCCTTTTGATTTGCAGTCCTTGCCAAGTCAGCTGTCACTTCCTTTCCTCATCCAGTAAGAGTTCAGGACTGTGCTAGCTTTAATGACCTTCTTTAGCCTGAGAAATTGTAATCTGTGTAAGAACATACATTTTGTATTAATTTAAATGTCTTTCTTGTGTGTATCATCTTCGCCTACAGGATTTTCTTCAAGAATTGTGTTTCACTCCTGATTGTACAGGCCTTATTTCAAAAATAGTTATTTTCAGTTCTTCTGGTCTGGTAAAATGTGAAGTAAGTAAATGTTCATACAAAATACGAAAATAATCTTTAAAAAATTTACTCAGGTAAAGGAGATAAAGTGAAGATGAGAATGTAACTGCAAATGCATAAATAATATACTATCTTAACTACAGAATCTGAGCATTATTTAGGAATATTAATTACCTGTTCTTCTGGTGGAGCAGGCATTACCTTATGGTATTGGTTTAGAATTGTCATGGATGGGAACTGGAGCTTCGTTTTATATTTAGCTTGTGCGACATGAAAGGAACTGTTAGTTTCAGAGCTAATCTTGCTAAATGAAATAATTGTATTGGAAGAGTGCTTTTACCCTCTACAGAGTCACAGGAAGATGGATACTTCTTCCCAGAGCACTATTGGTCTGTGAGAAGCCAAAAAANCACTGGTAAAGCAAAACAGCCTCCAGTTCTTCCTGACTTTATGTTACCTTTCAACCTGTCTTCTCTGAAGATAAAGAAGTATTGCTGTATACCAAGTTGTAGCAGTAGAAGATAATTTTAGGTAGACCTTCATGAGGCTTATGTAGGCTGTATTATCTCTTTTGTAGTATTACTTTTACTGCTTTCCAAGGCATCAAACGTTCCTGGGTTTTGAGTACAGCAATGTTGCGTTGTAACCCAAATTTAATTAATATGATGTCACTTATTTTGGTAGTTTGAACAAAAAATCACAAAAAACAAGGAACCACCAAGAGCCAGTCTTAAACAGAAATGTTCAAGGTAAGCTCTTTACTGTTTAAAACTAAGTTGAATCAATTTGAGAACAAAACAGTTTTCTCTAGGATTGGTTTTCGTGCCTTTTTAAGAGTTGCTAAAATACCACCAATACTTTGGAAAGCTATTCTTGCCCTTTGCCTCTGATAAACTAAAAAGTCTGATAAAATATGTTATGATCCAATTATAAAAGCATTTAAATTAACTTGTAAAAGAAGATACAGAGCTACAGATTTATAACGAGCACAGGAGGGCATTAACTGGTGTTGCTGAATAAATTATTGGTAGGTCTCTAGTGGTCATACAACTCTTTAAAAACAACATTTTCAGTTTGGCCACAGGAAACTGTTTTCAGATATATAGGATATGAGTTGATGCAAATCTGATTTCCCACACCTCTGTATTGAGGGATAAATTGTCCATTGCACCATTGACTTCCCGGCAGTTTGAACCAATAGTTTTTGAGTATAAATTGCTGCAGCCATCTTTAAGTCTTTATACCTGAAACCTAATTTCATTGTAAAATCTGCAGGCAGGGAAATAGCATGTGGGAAAGTGTGATTTGGAGGCTGTGTGCAGAACTTGAGGACTGTTTCTTTACTTTTGCTCTCCATACATGTCTTTCATTTGTGCTAAGATACTTAACAATTCAAATTCTAAAAGAATGGGTGTCTGTTACTCTTCTTAATGGACTGAATGTCTTAATTACACTCGACTTTCACTGCATGTGTACCTAGATCAGAATATCACCTCTATTTTCAGTCTGAGATTGCAAGCATTGTTCTATTCCTTCCCCTTGCTAGAGGGAAGAAACTCAGCAAGATTTTTAGGTGGATGGGAGAGGTATCGTTGTGTGGCATAAGTTCAACACCACTGTTCCACAGCATTTACTATCTAAGCAACTTTGTGCGAATGTTTAGAAAGTGTAAATAAAAACTGTATATAATGATACTACTTCTGTTGATGCACGTACCTTTGCCATAACTGAGTTTATACTTTTTGGTCAAGTAAGGTTATAAATAATGAGGAATCATGCTGAGAGGATGAACAGAATTGATTTTTAGAAGTTAAGGAGATCAAATGTTAATATTTGGTTCAAAATTCTGAGATACTAATTAAGAAAAAAACTGATAGTATTTAAGTTAATCCTAACTCAGACATCATTAATAGGAGTAAAAATTATTGCATCTTGAGGATATTCTTACACTTACATACTTGATCTTTGTGAAAATTTTATGAAATTTTGTGGTCTCTTAACTTTTAAGTGAAAACTAGCTTTATTATATTTGTACTTTTAAGCATAATATTTTATAGTAGAATGGAGCTTATAGCTATTGTGAGACATGAAAAACAACTGAGATGTGCCTAACTCCTTTGGCAACTTACCTCAGCTAACGTTAGGCTCACCACTTAATTGCTTTTTTCAGTCTGAGGAAGTTAAAAATGAAACAAGAAAAAAAATTACGACGAAAACGTGCACGAGAAGAAGCACAGAATTCTGCTAAAAAGAAAATAGAAGAAAACCAGATGGAAAATGAACCATCTCAATACAGTCATCACAGTGGTATGTGAAAGTATAGATTATTGTTCTAAGTTATCACGAGGTAGCGTAATTGGCATTCTGAATGTCCTAAGTCAAATTATAGCAGAATACTAATATTGAGCATAATCCCCCCGTTAAAGACTTGTGTTTTTACTTAAGATTACTTTTATTTCCGTTCTAATTTTAATTTCTAAATGACTGTAAGATGTTAGTGTATGGTTAAGTTCCTTACAGAAAACCTTTATTCTTGTTTCATTGGTTCATGAAGAAGCACCCTGAAGAGGGCACAGGCTCAAATTCCAATTTAATCTATTTAAAAGTGGTTTCAGAAAAAGCTTTGTGCCCAACAAGTTAGGACACTGCTACAGGAAAAAAAAATAAGAACTGCATCTCAGATAAAGAAAGAACGATATCCTAACTGCAGAAACTGCAGTGACTTGAAAAGTATATTTCAGAGGATTGGGGAAAATAAAACACTTCAACCTGTAAGTATGTAGTCAGTTAATGCTTCAGCTTTTGTGTTCCAGTTATGCGTTCTGTATTTGAGGTGTGAACCTTACATTTTGTATTAGGGCAAGCTACAGTGCAAAGAAAAATGGTGGTTTATTTTTTTTATTTTTTTTAAAAATTTTTTGCGTGTATTATTAACTTTAAAATAGTGCTCACATTAATTTCCTTGTAGAATTTCATGTTAAATACTTTGAGGGTACTTTTTCGTCCCATACATGCCATACTCGGAGTTCTCCAGAACCCTGTTGCCTGTTCAGTGGCATATCCTGGCACTTTTGCTTTAAAAAGCTCTCAGGTGCTAATCTTTTTAGTTTTTTTTTTTTTCTTAACCATTTTGTTTGAGAGCAGTCCCTTCTATTAGCACCGTAGATTACCATTTTTGCTTCCATGTGGTTTTCTAAAACCGCATTCAGTTGACTTTGTGTTGGTTTTTTTTTAAAGTCTAGGCTATCTCCTTTCCTATGGCTTATCTTTAGTTCTGGTCCTTGCATCCACTGCAGGTCACTCAGTTACGTGTATGTGACTTGACTGTCCTAAATGCCCTTAAAACTTTTAAGAACTAAAAATGCCTTTGGTGTGACAAAAACACTCACCCTGAAGTACTGTGGGTAAAAGTTGGGACACTGATGCAGGAATATATCAACACCAAGCAACTTAACACAGTTCTGCAAAAATCCCTGTGTTGATGCTGGCCAACCTTTCTAATTTGTCCCGAGTTAATTCCGTAATAAAATTGAAGTCTTCTGTATCTTTGGAGACAATCTATCTGTTACCCTGGTTTTTTGCTTGGGGAAGTTTTGTGAGGAAATCTTTCAAAAAACATCTAATTTAATATCCCAAGCTGTCTGAGAGGTTGAGAGGCTAATTTCAGGGGAGAGCTAGATCACAAAGGGGTTTTTTGTTTTGTTTTTAGCAGGCATAGCTACCTTTAAATAAGAACAAATCTGCTTGTAAATTGGAGAGGAGGGCAAGTGAGAGGAGCACTTGTTTGTGTGCACATTTGTAAGATACTGAAGTTTTTAATGCAGACTCCTGTAGGACAAACTCGGGCATGGCTTATAGTTGTAGAGTTCAGTGAATCTGTTAATATGCTTGGAACTGTTTGTGTTACTATGCGTAATTATTCCAGGTGTAATACATAGTGTTTTGCTTTTAAAAAATTCTTTTCAGATCTACATCTTTTGACTATATTTACTGTCAGTTAAGCTCGGAAAGTGGCATTCTATAAATGTGTGGTCTTGAAGAATAATGAAAGCTGAAGGCTGATACAAGGCAGTAATCTTTTTCAGTCTTGTTCTACAAAGAACCAATGGCAGGGTCAGGGCAAAGGTTTGCTACTAGGTGTATGCTCGAGCATTCAGAAGTGAGCCTTTGCTGTGGGAGCTGATGCTTGGGGGAGTTCGGTCGCTGCATCAGGGCTGGCATGCAGCCCACACAGATAAATCTGTATAGACAATTACATCAGGTAATTTTTTTTCTTTCTGAAATCTAGTTAAGGTGCTAAGGATTCTTTCTTTGTGTAAACCAAATTTTAAACAATGTTGTGTCAAATTCATAATGCTAAGGCTAGTTTATATGGAAAGTTATATATTGTGTCATTTTCAGTGTTGTGATAAAGCAAATAATTAAAAACACCACTTAGTCCAAATTATCTGTACTTTAAAGTTGATGGTTTTAATTGTGGTAAACAGACATGAGATCTTGTTTTGTTTGGGTTTTTTTGAATCCCGTTATAGGTTATGTTCAGGATTTATATGCTGGTGATCGAGTCCTGCAGCATATCAGTCGAAATGCTGAGCAAATAAAAACAGCTGTTCGTGATGCTTCCAAACTATTAAAGGAATTACTTTCATGGTTTGTAATCAGTGAGGAGGATTACACGTCATATTGCAAAACTAGCAGCATGTCACATGAAGTGATGGAGCAGCTCATCGGTTACTTAATTCAGGAAAAAAACAGAGTAAAAACAAGGGGTTTTATCCATGTGCTGAGTGAGCTGGAAGAAGTGGATCCCAAATTACACAAGTGGCTGAAACATCTTAACAACTTGGGTAGGTGTTGCGTTAAAAGGGTTAAAGTAATTTGGCAGATGCCCAATTCATCGTTATAAGTCCGGTCGCATTCAGTGTACTGAACTATCACGATTACGGATGCACAAATAACATGATACACCTTCAGTCTAGTCATGTTCCATGAACTACCACAGCCACACTTAAAGAGTCTGGTCACGTTCAATGAAAACGTATCACGGCTAGATTAATGAATAGTGCAGTTTATTAAAGCAGCAGATACACAGATTCTTTTGGATTACCGGTGATAAATTCACTGTCTGCAAAGCACGTGCAAATACCAAGAGTATGACTAATGCATTAAAAGATACAAAGCGACTCTATAGAGGTTCCTAAGTTTGTGGGGGAGGCACTTAGTATAACCAAGTGTTCGAATCTTACCCAAAGGCGTCCCAATGGGGGGGGAAGAGAGGCTCAGCCCGTCGACTGATCCCAGAAGTCAGAGTGGTACACGATGGTATCTTCCCTAACGTTCTCTCTCTCTCTTAAGCTATTTTATACTATATTTTACTTTTCAGGTGGAGCTTGAGTGACTCTAGTCATACATACCTTTGTTATGATTGGTGTAAAATTTTCTAGCTTTGCTTTTAAAGGTACAAACTAGGAAAATTCAAAGTGCAAGCTCAGTGAGGGGTGGTTGCACCTTGGAGGCGGGTAGCTTTTGGGATGGAGGTGTATTTTGATATTATAACGATACTCTATTGAGCAAAGTTCACCCAAGTACAGCATTTTGTCAAAAACAAGACAGACTGTTGGCCCAGGGTAGCAAATATGCAGCTTATCGGTTCTGTGGTAGCTTCAAGTTCCCATGTTACCACAGAGCCTGGCCACAGTGTCTCCACACCACCCCACCCTCCGGGCAGTTCCGCTTAGAGCCAGCACACCAGGTTCCCCTGGCGTTGTTGACATCTAAGGTTGCAGGCCTAGGGAACTTCCATGGAACGGATTCCTTGCATGTCAGCCGCACTCCACCCTGGAAGCTTCTTCAGTGCTGTACCTTTCCTAAAAATGTGAATATAAGTTTAATTTCTAAGTCACCTCCAGCAATTATTCCACAGTAGGCTATACTTTTATGTAATAGCAGAAGACCTTACCCTGTCATAACTGTTCCGTTTACAGATGAAAAGATAACCTCCCTATTTTCCAGTCTTGCTTTCTTAACTTTAAATGGTAAAGCAAAGCTTTCCTCTTTTTCATTTACTTGATCCTTAGCCAGGATTTCTAGAGAAGAAACTATGACTATTGGTAACACAGGAACAACCTCTCGTCTCTGCAAGTAAAGCATTCTAATGTGGGCAGGGCTTTGTCCATGTAGGAAAGAGAAAACTGAACAGATTTATTTTTTTAATGTCTTTAAATTCTAGAATAGGCTTAAATGATACTATCTGCATAAATAATAAGATGCCAAAACCTTGGACAAGATTTGCGTTCTTTATTCTATTCTGTTGCATCCATGTCCTTTAAGGAATTTATGTAGATTTATTACACAAATAATAATTTGGTGTTGACTAAGGGTAAAATTTATATAAACTCCATTTATCATTTTTGTTTGCATTTTGAAGATACAAAAGGTTTTACATAATCTGTTTCAGCTGCTGTGTGATTAATTTCTAGAACAAACTGTTCGTCTTTGAAGAGGAATATCACACTGTAAGCACTAAAACTCTGAAGCCGGAATGAAATGTTGGATTTGTTTTCATCCCTCTCAGGTCTGACAGCTACAAAGAACTTTCTCCTTCAATATGGACATTTTTTAAAAGAGCTTGACCTTTCTATTTTAACCACACTCTGGAATGAGAAGTATGGTAGTAAATTTGACTATGTGACAACTAGTTCTGAAGACAAAGAAATTCGTGATTATTTCTTAAAACCACCCCTAGAGAAAACCCGTTGTTTTATATGGCTGTTGGAAGACAACAGAGAAAATTTTCCATTTCTCCATCAAGCTTTAGATGAATTCTTTGATAAAATGGGTAAGTATGCAAAGGTCATTATTCTTACAAGCACTGAATTTTCTCTGGTTTTACACCACATTTGATGGGCTCTGTAAAGGGCCGAAACCTCAGCGAACTCCTAACCGCCTCATATGGGATCTTCTGTGTTCAGTGCTTAAAAGGCAATATGGCCTCAAAAGGCAAGCCACCCTTTTTTAGGTTACATTCTGCTGGTTTGTTTCATGTGCGACAACCAGCACATGAGTTTAACTTTATGCATATATGTTGTCCAACCAAAATAAGTATTTGTCTTTCAGTTTAAGCATAAAGATTCTGCAACCAGAGTCTTCGGGATGCTTTGGTGGTATTTGATAAAGGATTATAATAATTATTACTATGATTTCGTAGCTCACAATTATAAGTTGCACAAAATATTACTATTTCTGTTTACGGATGTGACTTTGTTATCATTCCAATAGATGACCCTACCATTATATTAAAGAAGCAGGGAAATGAAAATATATCGGTAAGTAAACTTAATGTCTATTTGGTATAAGCTCAGAAACAAGTATGAGTGTGGTGTTTTAAAAATGTGCAAAAGTGAAGAGAGACATGCATCTCTTGGTTTATTTTACATCATCATCCTTCAGACCTGATTACAGATTTACTCTTTTGTTTTATCTTCTCCTTCCATCCCCCTTTTCTTAAAGCATTTGAAGACTGTGTTCCTTTTTTCCTAAACTTCCGTCAGTAAAATACTTGTTTAGGGTTTTCTCTTTCGTTAAAACACAAACCAACAAGCCACCTTTTAGATTATGAGCATTACAAGGATGCAGATGAGGAAGTTGTAGTGAAAGTGGATGGAGGGTACACTGATGTGCCATATCGCCTCCTTTGGGTAGGGAAAATAAGGCAAATAAGGTGCACGGGAATAGCATTTACGTATTACTTGATAACAGCAGTTTGGTGTTAACTAAAAAAAGTATCATTGGGGTATTTTTTAAAAAAAAAAGTGCCCGATTCACAGAGAGACTCTTACTAACTGCTGTATCTGCATGTTTACCATCACAACTGAACTTGAAGTGTGATTCTTCCTTGAACGTGCTTAACTTGAATCTGCATAATTTTGGACACTAATTGTACTGCACATTTTACAGCCCAAAGCAACAAATGGGAAGGTAGTGTAACCCGGCTTTACCTTCAGATGTCATTAAATTGTAAGGCTAGGAATTTGACGTTTGTTCCGCTAATAAGCGAAGTAAATTTGAAGTGAGTTAGACATATTTTGCCTTTGTTCATTACAACTTATAGATGCTTTTCAGATTCAACCCTTAAGTCTTATACTGTACATCATTCTGAATCACTTTTTTGATTAGTATCTTTATTACAATCCATTCTAATTGGCAGAAGGATATTATGTATTTCTGTTAATTATGTGTTTGAGGCACTCTCATTTAAAATTATTCTAGCCTGCAGATAAATTTATCTGTACAAAACCAAGATTTACTTTCAATACAGAATAAATCTTTAGAGTTAATTAATTAATGTACGTCTTAATAAGATGTGAAATCCTTGGCTTTTTCATTTCATGAATTGGAAATCCAAGAATGAAATTAAAGCCATTACAATAAAAGTACTTCTATTTCAGTGTTACTTACATCCTAAAATAAACTGTTAGTAAGTTACTGTTAGTAGAGTTATGTTAATCTATAATCATAGTCCTATTAAAAAGTGAAGATGCATTTTAGTTCCTTCATCGTTGCATATCTTAGAAAATTGAAGTGACCAAAACATTTCACAGTTCTGTTTGCTTCTTGTTCCCCAAAGGAAACTGTGTTGTGTGGGATGTCACAGCTGCTTAAATATGCTATTTCAGCTATTAAGTAATGAGTAAGCATCTGAAATACTAAAATGATAGAAAATTCAGTTTTTAAAAATCAGTGTTCTATGTGTTTAAAGAAGAAAATGATGAAAAGGAACAAAATGGATAAAGTCTTGCAAAGCTCTGTTTCTTTTTGTGTTTTCCAGCTGGGGATGGAGTGGAGAGGGTGAAGATTGCTTGCTTAACCCTGTAAACCTTGCTGGTCAAACCAGAATGAGAATTTTAATATGAAACTTTTTTAAATTTACATACTGGTTTTGGAAATGCATCATAATTTTATTCTAATGAAAAAAACAGTGACTTTATTTTTCTGTTTCAGACTAATGGTATCAAAGTTAAAAACAAAAACAGGAAGAAGAACTCAAAAGACTTGAAGGTCAGTAACTTTTTAACTGCTTACTACAAATAGGTTTTTTAGAATTGCTGGTATTCAGATGTATAGAGGCTGTTTTCCTAAATACCTTGTGTAGACTCATTGTTGAAGTAGTTTTTCCTGAAGTAAAATAATGCTGTTAAGACTCAATACAGTTTTGTTTTGTTAAAATATGAGTTTGTCAGTATAAAATGTATTTCTAAACTTGAAAAAAAAGTTATTTATGACTAACTTTGGCTCTGACTGGATACCAACATGTTCAGTCTATCCACTGTCTGAATTCTGAATGACTACTTTGATCTTCATTTCCCACATGGGAAAATGAAAAAAACACCTGTGAATACAGTACACTGACTGCACTATGTAGTTAATACTTTATGCTCCATTTCCTTTTGCACTGACAAATAGCAAAGTTGGAGAAGGACACTTTACCAGTCATTTTGAGAAAGAAAAATTGTCCTTACACCTTGTGAAATAGGTCTGAAATTATCTCTTAACTATCTTTTCTGATAATTTTTACAGGCATATCAGTGACTGAATATGCAAGTGTTCCATTTATTGCTCAGAAAAATGTTATTGGTTGTTCAGTATTTTATAAATTTTGCTAGGAATAATATCCTACTTGAAACTTATACTGTCTTTTGTCCTGCTTTTCTAGGATTTTGCTTTATTGAAAGCTTCAGATACAATCTTCTTTGTTTCCTCTATGCCCCCACCTTTTTATAATTTTACTAGAATATCAAGAGTAAACTTAAGATTTTTCCTATTCTCACTAGCCACGTTTTTCTGACTTGAATGCATTTATACAAGTCTGTATTTCTAAAGTTATTAGATAATAAAAATTAAAAGACAACTAAAACATTTGTAATGGTGAACATAAGAATAACAGGTGTCATATTAAAGCCATGTGGAACTAGAGATAACTCACTTATTTGTAGTAAAATTATTAAAGCTTGAAGGCTCTCAAGTGTAAAGGAAGAAATTCCTAGAAAGTCAGTGGAAAGAAGTTACAAAAAGTCTTAACAAAGTGAAGCTGTAGTGTTGTTTGTTGGGTTTTTTTTTTTTTTTGATCCACACTCAGTGAAAAATAAGGCACGTGTAGGGTTTTGATGAAATTGGTAAAAAAAGAGGGAGGTTGGGCTGAACATCCCAATTTCTTTTTCCAAAATAAGTTCTGAAGAAGAAATTAATAATTTTAAATCAAGAACTTTCTCGATATGGCTTAGTACTGATAATTGTACTTAAAAGTTTTGCAGTTCATAATATGGCATCTGAACATGATAAAGTTACAGAACAAGGTTCAGTGTAAATAAGTTACTAGTAGTCTTTACAGTGGATCGTTTTGCATATGCTTTTGTGAGATAAAAAAATAATAATCTGGTTTTAATTAGTCTATTTTAGTATTATCCAGTGGAGTTAGTACAGCACCACGAGAAGAAGATAAGATATTTATAGAAGAAAATACTTTGTAAGTACCATCATGCATCTTTGCTTCTATTGCCCAAACTCCAAAGTGCTTTGCAGGTACTGGAGAAGACAGAGTCTTAGAAACACCAAGTCTGGGTTAACATCTAAGTGTTTTTGATACGAGCTTGTGCAGAGCCATTACTTCCCTGCTTCCAGGACAGGTGTAAGGGGTATTAGAATTTTAGAGATCTTAACAATGTAGGAAGTGACCAAACGGTTGCCAGGCTGCAGCCCAATACATCCAAAAGCTATCCTTTCAAGTAACATCTTACTTGCTTCGTGTTCCATTTTAATGTAGCAACAAGTTAGTTGATAAATTTGTACATACTTCATCAGTCACGACTGAACTTTGCCATCCACACCATATCAAGCAGGTTGTGATGTTGAATTGAGATAATCTGTAGTGCATTGCTCAGAATTTTTGTCTTAATCAGGAGTCAAACTCTTGTATTCTGAGCCCGGTTTTGCTTTTGCTTATAGATGTGAAAGCTGCTAGGCAAGAGCTAGGCCTTATTATTATTATTAGCTAGTGGCAGGTCAGGTAGTAAGTTTAACGGTTAAGTATTTTGGGGATAGTGTTTATTCTGCTTGTTAGAAAAAAGTTTGCTATTGGGGTATTTTTTTAGCACTATGTAGTTACTGTACAGTATACTGTTTTCAGTATGTGTGAAAAATACAATTATTTTCAGAGACAAGAATTATTGTTCATATGCACTATTTATTTCTCCTCTCTTTTTTTTTTTTTTTTTTTTAATGCTACAGAGATTTTACAAATTCTTATGAACCATTTGTAATCCCAGAATATCTTCGGGCACAACTGGAGGAATTTGAAGCTCTCTGTGACGTTTCAAATAGTAACAGTTATCAAAGAGTTTGGGATAGTAACGCAGATCAAACCTGTGAGAGCTTGTATGAGTATGTATACGTTTCTGTGCTTAGCAGTTTTTAAAGGGTTTAATGCTACTTCATAATTTTTATAACATATTGTATTAAGTCCAGAATTTGAGTCCTGGTGGTCTGGTATACGTAGGTATGTACATAAAGATATGTGCTAATGCTTTGAAGTAGTTGCATGTTTTTAGTAAGACGTGGACAAGAAAGAGTATTACAGAAAATTTTTATGCTTAGCTAGAACACCATCTTCCAAATGATTGTTCTTCAGTAGTTCTAGAGGTTCTTTGCTTTTTAGAATTACATGAAAAAACTTTCATTAATAATGGCAACTCTTGGGTTTGGGTTTTGTTTTGTTTTGGTTTTTTTTTTAGATACTTCTCTCAAATCTTGGAAGAACATGGCCCTATGGAAATTAACAATAAATTACTAGTTGGGGAATATGAACATTTCCCTGAAGAAGCTCGAAAGATTGTAGAAGATGAAGGTGGTCTGAAATCTTTTCTTCTGAAATCCCTTCGTTTCATTATGGTGGATAATCTTATTGGCTTAAGAAAGCATGCAGTTCTTATTAAAGAAAGTACAAACAGAAGTGAGACTAGAGGTAATGAAGAAGAAAACAGTATAGTCTGTGATGTGCAAGAAAATTCTTCCCAGAACAAGCTACACTTAAATCCAGCTGCTAAGGAATTCAAACCTCTGTCTTATCTTAAGCAACCCCATATATCAACATCTACTGACTTAACAGTAGCAAGTTATGAGACTCCACAGTATTTGCCCTGGTCTTTTCCTACTACGTGTAAATCGGTGCATTCTTTGCATCATCAGAATATTGATACCACAAAAAATGAGTCATCATTTTCAGACATTTTACTAAAGTGCTTTGGTTCTAAAAATCCTGGTATATTTTTGCCTCAGACTTCTTGGGGTTATCAATATGGAAGAATATTGCCAGTGCCTTCTCAAATGCCTCTCATTTCAAATGTTGCTGAGCAACCTGGTGATGCTGATCATGCAGCTCATCAGGATAATGATGAATCAGCAATTTCAGACAGAAAATACGTCTTCAACAGTTTTATACCAACTGAAATACAAACGTATGAAGACCCTCAGTGCCAACTGGAGAACTCAGATAAGACATTTTATGAAGACAATTTTGCTGTTGCAAATAGTACAAATGAAGCTGAATGTGGTATACAGGTTATTAAGATGGAAAAAAAAAGCAGAGATATACTTCTAATGAAAAACAATCCTCATACAAGGATGATAGCTGTTCAGGTAAGAAATTAAAATGGAACAGTTATTTGAGAGCTTTTAAGTGATAAATGACAGTGTTGAGCACTGGAAAGTGCAACTCCTTTTTGAATGATTTCTTTATGACTTGCGAAAGGGTCAAATGTTGTATAGAGTTTCAAGAGCAAATATTCAAGTAATACTTCCAGCCACCCAAATGTAAGGGATCTTAAAAGTAGTATGTAGCATTCTCTAGTACTTATCTCCCCAAAAAAGGCCACAGGTTGGAAGATACTGAGATGTTTATCAGACTGGGAACTGCAGTTTACGTTGCTGACGCTTTCTACAACTACTCTTGTTTTTCATTTGTAACTCTTTAAAGAGATGATCACTGAATTTTGTTCTGCCTGAAATTTTCGCAGATCTTTTGACCCAGGATCAAAGGAGGGAACTGATGCACATCAGTTTAAACTTCGCTTTAGAGGTTAAGGAAAGTCCTTCTGTGTCATTATTTTTCTTTCTGTAATTAGTTTGGTGATTTAACTTTCACAACATTTGAGGATTTAGATAGTTTGTACATTCTAACAGTTGCTGGCTGCTTCCCTCGTGATCTTACAGCGGCAGCCCAGCTGTAGGTTGAGTTCAGGGGGCAAACTCCCTCACATTTCCTTTTCCCTCCTGAAGTAAAAAAAAAAGGAAAGTTTTGTCCTACAGGCAGGGAAAGCATTGCTGAACCCCCGGAAAGGGGCAAGGCATGCAGCTGAACAGAAGAGGGACTGGAGCATTCACTCTTTAATGGTACCACTTCAGTTCTTTCAGTAAGTCCTTGATGGGTGGTATTAGAGGAAAACAAGCAGGGGCTTTGAAGGTCATTAAGTCTAGTCCCTTCTAAGTAGAGGCACTTACGTAGTAGAACTTGAGTTTAGGAGGAGCCACAAAACAGCTCCTCAGTGAGCTGTCAGATGCTGGTTTTGCAAGTCTTAAGTTTTCAGACATTTAGAGCACAGCTGTGTTTAAAGACTCTGAGAACTGTTCTTGATGTAAATGCTTCATGGTCAATTAAACTAGGGAAAGATCACAGCAGAAAAAAGTGCTGTCATTAAAGATTGAAGTCCATTTCAGAAACACTTGGATAATTTCTTTTTACATTGTAGATAGACCTACTTCATAATGTAGTTGGATTTGTAAAATTGTAGGTTAGGTACAAAGGCTCCAAAGCAGAGCTGACCTACTAGTTCCATGTATAAACTGGAAAGCTTTTTAATCAACTAATGATTCTTTGTATTCTAGGTAAATTGTGAAGTAGCTGATAGGGAAACTAATACCTTGCCTTTCCATCCATTTGAAATGCAACAAGTAAGTTACCTGCATGTCTGTTTATATTTCTTATGAAGAAGGTTAAAGGAATGCCCAAAAACTTAGCAGTGAAAAGATAAAGGTTCTCTGAAAATGACATGTTTTAAGAGGTATTTTTTATTTTGGTTTGTTTCATGGTGTGTGTGTGGTTTGTGGTTTAGGTTATTTTGGTGGTTAGGGATTTTTGGTGTGTTGTTTTTTTTTTTTTTTTTTTTTTTGGGGGGGGGGGGGTGTCTCCCCCCGCCCCCCCTTCAAGTTGGGCTGTATTCTGTGATGTTCTCCTTGGAAACTTCACATAGGCCCACAACAGGGAGGTTTTGGAGCTTTGTTCTGTAGCTATTCAGATGTTGGAGTACGTTTTAGGGAAACTTAATATTGCCTCTCCAAAAGTCTTGGGGTTTGATTTAAATACTCCATTTGGGCATATAGACAGCTCAGACTGAGGTTAGTGGTAGTCGTATGTCTTGTCATGTTTTAACCCCAGTCAGCAACTAAGCACCACGCAGCAGCTCACTTACCTTCCCCACCCCCCACCCAGTGGGATGGGGGAGAGAGAATTGGGGGGAAAAAAGTAAAACCCGTAGGTTGAGATAAAGACAATTTAATAGGACAGTAGAGGAAGAGACAATAAGAATAATAAGAACGATAAAAGAATATACAAAACAAGCGATGCACAGTGCAATTGCTCACCACCCACTGACTGATGCCCAGCCAGTCCCTGAGCAGCGATCGCTGCCCCCTGGCCAACTCCCCCCAGTTTATATACTGAGCATGACATCATATGGTATGGAATACCCCTTTGGCCAGTTTGGATCAGCTGTCCTGGTTGTGCCCCCTCCCAGGTTCTTGTGCACCTGGCAGAGCATGGGAAGCTGAAAAAGTCCTTGACAAGCGTAAGCACTACCTAGCAACAACTAAAACATCAGTGTGTTATCAGCATTATTCTCAAACTAAATCCAAAACACAGCACTATGCCAGCTACTAGGAAGAAAATGAACTCTAACCCAGCCGAAACTGGGGCATGTCTGTACAAGGAGATAAAAGTGAGAAAGCATGGCCTTTGAACTCATCATGTTCCATTCATGGTCAGACATGAATGTTCATTTCCTGAGCTGGATTGAAACTTTTATACAACGTTCTCTTAAACACTAC
>VYZW01033363.1:10614-31654 GCA_013401315.1 Balaeniceps rex
GCTTTTTGGTCCTCTTCTGCCAGATGTAAATACTTACAATTCGTACAGGGCTGGGATCCAGAAACATGTTGCTCAGCACAAAATGCAAAGTGCTAACCTCAGTTTTGGAGCTGAAATTCTAACAGATGCATTCATTAGTCTGCTGAAATACGTTTCTATGTTTGATTTTTTTTTTCCTCTATGCAGTAGAAGAAGGAAACATCTCCCAGGGTCTGTATCTGAGATTTAAATAAGACTCCAACACAGTCAGGGTGCCTTGCCTAATATTGAATACTTCTAGCTGAAATCACTAGCTGCATAATTGGCTACCACCCATTACTCTTCCTGACAAAGACAGAGAGAGTTGGCATGCTGGCCCACCCCCACTGTGTGTATTCCTACTACCCCATTCATAACATGGCCAAAGAACAACAGACTTTATTCAAAAATAAAGGAGAATCATAGGAATATGCACAGCTGGGCTGGGCTATGGGGCTGACTTTGTACGTCTCTGAATCAAATGTTCAAAGAACATAATTCTGAAAACATGTGAGTACCACTGAGCATTTCTGTTATTTCTGGCAGTCGTGGAGCAGCTGCTAGAGGTTACCCTGAGATTATGTTGTCACTGAAATTATTACCAGAAAATACCCTTTTTTTCTCTGTAACTCTATAAACTCATGTACTAAGTGGGTTAATGATTTCCATTTATTTCATGCATTATTTAAAATTTATATCACTTTTCCTTTTTTTATTTGTTTTTTGAGACCAAGTTATAGCAGTAGTTCATTTGCTGGTTTTCTTTTGCCAATGCCATAGTGCAGCTTTGACTGGTCGCTAGCAATCCATCTTGAAGTGCAGTGTCTTGTCATCCAGCAGTACCTTTTCCTACCCGTATGTCTTCACATTCACATCAACTGCCCAGTAAGTGCAAACATTTGTAACAATCTTATGATATTTTTAAAAGAATTTTGTCAACAGCACATTCCACCATGATCTCTTGTCAGATCAGTTATTAAAGACCATTCAGGAGAAGTGATTGCAGTTCAGTTCTACGCTGATAAGATTCAATTTCACAGGAAGAGCAGCACCGTTGAAACCAGTCTGGGCAGTGTGAGGAGGACAAGGACTGAGCTCCTCCCCACTTAATCAGCAGGATCCTCAAAGGCAGGGGAATCTTAAGAAAAAAGGAAATATTGTCAGCACCACGCTCACTTGTGAGTCAATAAAATCATATTCTGGGGCCTTTAGAAGAGAAGGTCATTGATTAAACACATACTAAAGTATGCAGGTGTGCTTTTCATTTGATGTGCCATTAAACTAAATTGGGAGGAAGGAAGTTCAAGACAAACAAAAGGAGGTTGCTTTTGATATAGCATATAATAAGTTGTGGAGCTTCTTGCTGCAGGATGTATAAATTAAAAGTGACTCTACAAGTTCATAGAAGAAAATCCATTAAAAATATATGCAATTATACAATCTTGAGAAGTCCCTGAGCCACTTACTGGTGGAAACAGGAATAGTGTTTAAGGAAGTTTCATCACGTCCTTCTACTCTTGTGCTATTCCCTAGGAAAGTGCTACTTGACATGCTTTGGAGGCACGTATTGGATGGCAGACCTTTGGTCTCACCTAATACAGCTGGGTTTTTGGTCTTAAGATCTTAGAAGACCTGAAAGAATAGTTGCTTAAGTCAAGATAATACATTAATTCATTAATATAGCTAAACATAATTAAATCATTGGCAGTAAGATTTTACTGTTATAGAGTTTCTTTCTAAGAATATAAACAAAAGTTATAAAAAGATATTTTGGAAAAAAATTCTTATTCAAGAATTTGAAAATTAATTGAAATATTTGCATTTACTAGAAATAGTATCTCCAAGTCAAACTAAGTTGTCCTTAATTTGCAACTATATTTTGTGGAGAGATTTGCATACCATTCAGATACTGAATAAAAATCTAATTATTTGCTATTTCAATGGACGATGTCTGGGACAATTCTCTTTTTGTTCATGTTCAATGTCCCACCTGGTTCCTGGGAAACAGGTACCACTGAGTAACATTTAAGAAATATATATGAAAGAATAATCCTGGTTAAATTATTCAGTAAAACAAAGAGAACTTTTTTTTTTTAAAGAATGATCTTAATCTGTTCAGGTATCCATTCAAAAAAAGTTTAATGAAGGAATGCCAAATCTTTTATCATCAACTGAGCAGAGGAACAGTGAACCTGGAAACCACCAAGTGTAGTAAGCCAACACCACTGTGCTTTTCCTATACACTAAAAGTGGCAGATATTGCCACCACAGTAGTAATTGTTAATTGCAGACAGGGACTCTACGTTTAGCCATATTCTGGAATCTTTTGTTTCTTTATTCACATCAGTCATACCTCTCTTTTCCTGAAGGAATTTGTTTCAGTTTTGCATCAAAATGGCGTGAAACTCAGGGAGGCTATTTTCAGTTAACAGAGTTGAAAAGCCATAGCACTTTAAAATAAGGTGGTATTTGGAAGCCAAAACCCAATGTGAACTCCTAACCAGTCTGTAAATTAAATTTTTATGTTATGCAGGCACAGTCATAACCTGGGGTGGGTGTGAGTCTTAGTGACACTGGTATATGACTTAATCCCTTCGTTATTACATAATTACATATTATTACACGTACTTATTATATGCAAAGTGAAATGAATGTGCTGGAACTGTTCTGTCACACATCCGGGTGTTCGACACGGTCTTACTTAGGGGTAGTTCACTCTGCATAGGGGTAAGTAAAGCTTCTCTCTCTAACTGAAAAGCAGTGTTTGTTTTCTTTTGCCTTGTGGCTCTTTAAGTGTCTTTCCACAGTGCAATCATGGCAGTTACCCATTAAAATGTTGTCAGATACAATAATTGAAACTGTTCTTCTAAACTGACAGAGGAGAGGTTTTGCTTTAATATGAGTATAGACTAAGACTCACCTCATCTGTCTTTGTCTATGCAGCATATGAGACCTAAAAAGGAGCTAACTGTAATCTTCCAACCCGTTCATTCAAAATAGCTTCTGGCTTGCTTAATTCTTTAGGGGTTATTTTGACAACATGTTGTATGAAACTTATACTGTGGTTTCTTCTGTGTTGTGTTGCTTCCCCACTGATGTAAACACTTACCTCATGTCTGTCTGCCAGTGCCATCAAATGCCAGTTGCAAATGAAACAATTGCCCAGGAGCCAGTGAGTTTTCAGACCTGTGAAGGAACAGTAGGAGCTTGATATGGCATCCAGTGGGAATGCAATAGGAAAGGAAAATTACTCCTTCAGAGAGAGCTCTGCAGTTCCCAGAATAGAACAAAAGCACTATTAGCTGCTACCCAGCTACCATCACAGCTTTATGGAGAGCAGACTGTCTAGGAGAGTTTTTCTTTAGGCTCAGCAGGCAACCCCTAAACCAAACAAAAACTTTATGGAGATGTCAAGAAGTACATATGCATACCCAGAATTGATCCATTCCTTCTTTTCTGCCTGCTAAATTTTAAGGACTGCATCTGCAACTGTGAAGTAGTTTCCCTGATGTTTCTGAAATAACTGCAATCTGAGACACCAACAAATGTAAACGTCGAAAACAGTAACTATCTTCAAACAGTATAACAAATATAGATGTATTCTATATTGGCTTCCTTTCTGGAGGCAAAACAAAGTCCTAAAGCATTTGATTTTTTCTCCATCGTTTCTCAAGCAGGAGTCACTGTAATTTAATCTTGCTTGGGGCACTGACTTAGCTGTGTCCTTCCCCAGATGTTAGCCATCAATAAAAATACTTTCTCCAGAGCTACTATGTTACCTTTCAGCCATGGCAATGTATTTGCTATGTCTTCTCAAGCTCTGTTGATTTGTAGTGATGTCTCTTTGGAAGTGTTTTATGGCAGGATTATGAGGAATGGGCCTGAGGTTTCTGAGAGATCCCAGTGTCATTCCTTAGGAGTCAGGAGAGCATGCTGAGGGCATCTGGGCTGTGCACAAATGGGTCAGGAGCATACCTTCTGTCCTCATACCTTGGGGAAGAAACTGAAACAACAACAAAACCTAGTAATAACAAAACAGCAGAAAAACAAACAACTGGACTGAGAAAGCCATTCACTGCACATCTCATGCTCACTATTGCTCACTCATTAGGGAAAATAATAGAACTGTGAAAAAAGGCTCTAGACTGTATTCCACCTATTTAATTCTGTCTCTGTATGCCACAAGTTGTTAAATTCCTTTCTTTAAATAACACTAGCAAGAGGCACAGTGGTAAGTGTACTTACCTTTACAGATATCTGCACACATGACAAAACTACATCTAGCAATCAGAGGGAAAACTTGAGGTGGAGAAATATTTTTTTCTTGGACTTAGGTCAGGGGAAGCAAGACCAAATTATTAAAGCAGCTTCATACACATTATTCTCAGAACAGAGCATAAATAATAGAGAACACAGGAGTTAATGAAGCTGCAGAGCAGGCCAGGAGCCACAGATTCAGGCCAGGTACCACATACAGCAATCGCTCCATGGTACGTGCTTGTATGTCATGTGAAGAGGTTATTGAAGAGGCTACTGCAGTGCCTCTCCAATGCACCACCTCACCTGGTCATCTCATGGTAGTGAGACCTTACTGTCTGTGTGTCACAGAGGTCTGTTGGTGGATTTGAAGAGAAGATAAACACTTCTCACTGCCTTTTTCGGTCAACAGGACCTGAGGATTTAGTTCCCTGAGAGTCATATAAGCTATGTCCTCCCCAATCCTTTTTCTCTTCATTAATACTGACAAATATTACAGCTTGCTGTGGCTATCCAAGGCCCAAGAGATCACTGATTCTGCCAAATGAGTAAATACAGGACTTGTTAATGCTGACCTAAAGCAACATGTTATTAGCTTGTTGCTGGAAAAAAACAGTTTAGGCTGAAGCAAGCACTAAATTTGCCCTGCTGCTCCTGCTTCCAGACCGGCAGGTCAGGGTTTTCCATATCACTCCTATAGCTGTGTGTCAACCTGTGCATAGAGTTTCATATGTTCAAAACACTGGTAAAATGCTTCCAATTAAATAACAACTGTAACAAAATGCTTCCAATTAAATAGCAACTATGTAGGAAGTGGCTACATAAATACTGGAGTATAATTATGCCATAAACATGTAAATGGAATAAAAAAGATTCAGTTGCAGTCCAATCTACATTATTTTATCCAAGTATAAACAAAGAACCATAATATTCAGATATACAGTCAATATTTACAGAACAAACGAAAGAAGAAAAGAAGCTTTTTTTTCTGCTTTGATAATACTGAATGTAAATGCATCTTCAAACATCAGTTCTGCAGTCCTTGCTAAAATTCAACAAATCTGGAGTTTAGACCAAGTGATTCATGTTGTGTAAGAACATACAAAGAATAAATCAGAACAGCAATACGTAATGGACTAGTGAAGTAATATTGATAAACCAAAAGGGTTTAGGATCAACATCATTAAAAAGTCATGTAGGACACTATAGGACTGGTGGAGTAATGTGTCATTGTTTATTAAGCTGTCAGAGGGACATCAATCTGGCAGAGTACAGCTAAAATATTTCCCAAAGTATCAAAACACTACATGGTCAAAAGGGCATCAGGAGAGGTGTGTGTGGGGGGGCATAAATAGGTCTTCTCATTGACAAAACTGCTCTCTACTGGGTAGTTGTTTGTGGTGGATGGATCACAAACTCTCCTTCCCTGAAGGATAATGAATCTGTCACAGCATGTGAAACTTCTTTTCTAGCAGGAACAAAACAGATATCTCTCTTCATACCTAAACCCTGTCTTAAGATGAGATAAAAATAAATGTTTTTCTTTTGCTAGGAATAGTTTTCTCAGAAAAATTTTGTCCTAATTCTGAACATAAAAAATATTTTCTGTATGTTTCTGTCGTGGTTTAGCCCCAGTCGGCAACCAAGCACCACGCAGCCGCTCGCTCACCCTCCCCCTCCCCGGTGGGATGGGGGAGAGAATCGGAAGGGCAAGAGTAAGAAAACCCACGGGTTGAGATAAGAACAGTTTAATAATTGAAATAAAAATAATAATAATAATAATAATAATAGTAATAATAATAATAACAATAGTAATTGTAATGAAAAGGAGAACGAGAGAGACAAACAAAACCCAGGGAAAAGAAAACAAGTGATGCAACTGCTCACCACCCGCCGACCGACACGCAGCCAGTCCCCGAGCGGCGATTGCTCCCCCCGGCCAACTCCCCGCAGTTTATATACTGAGCATGACGTCATATGGTATGGAATAGCCCCTTGGTCAGTTTGGATCAACTATCCTGGCTGTTCCCCCTCCCAGTTCCCTGTGCACCTGGCAGAGCATGGGAAGCTGAAAAAGAAAGTCCTTGACTGGTGTAAGCTCTACTTAGCAACAACCAAAACATCAGTGTGTTATCAGCATTCTTCTTACACTAAATCCAAAACACAGCACTATGCTAGCTACTAGGAAGAAAATTAACTCTCTCCCAGCTGAAACCAGGACAGTTTCCTCTAATTTAATGGATGCTACTTTTTCACAGGTTAATTTTTGTCTTGTACATTGTAGGATTCATGCAACCTGATCTAGTTGATGATGTCCCTGCTCACTGCAGGGGGGTTGGACTAGATGACCTCTAAAGGTCCCTTCCAACCCAAAGCATTCTATGATTCTATGATTCTATGTCCCATACTAATGCAGGGATTTAGTCTTCTCTTTTGTAGAGTCTGAATGTATACTTTTGTAAATATTTTGTTGAATCTATGGTTTTCTGAAATAGAACCTGGTCTATTAGTGAAGTAACTCAGTGATGCATTTGAGTTCAAGCTATCCACAAGACATCACGTATTAATAATTATTGTGACAGAAATGTTTAAATGATGTGCAACTTTCAACATACTTCATCCAGAATATATTTCAGATTTTCAAATAGAAACCTTGATGGATCAAAACACCACATATCTGGAGGACCGTTCACAAGTCCCATGTGTAAAAACATTGTTCATATTACTATAGATACAGGTCATGTTTGCAGCTAGCAAATTGTTTACGTTTCATTGTATCTGGCTATTTTGTGGAGGAAACCTGTCCTTTCCTGAAGGTCTTGCAATAAATGTCAATTAAACTTATAAAAGTACACTAAGTTGAAAAAAAAGTGTAAGCTAAGCATAGAAGTGTACAGTACTAACAGCTTAAGCATGTTGCCACATGTAAGCTTTTCTACACATTGCAGCATGACAAAAATGCATGTTGGGGGGACTAAAAATGTTTGACCATTAAATGTTCTAGCTTATTTTCCCACGAGAAAACATGAGTGTGGAGTATTTCCCCCTGTATGTATATATC
Source organism: Balaeniceps rex (assembly GCA_013401315.1). NCBI lineage: Eukaryota > Metazoa > Chordata > Aves > Pelecaniformes > Balaenicipitidae > Balaeniceps > Balaeniceps rex. The sequence goes on from VYZW01033363.1 coordinate 17,951, forward strand.
TGTGTATGTATGGGTTATGTAGCTATAATTTTCCATTAAATAAGATGTTTGGTTTTCAGACATTTAGATTTAATTGCATATGTAATCACTCACATCTCAGCAGGAATCAGAAGAAAGCCAGACATTTAACACTGTAGTCAAGGGGATATTGAACACTTGCAAGTATCATGGAATTCAGTCAAGTAGAAAGTCCAGATGACTATGAACTGGGTCATCTCTGTGATCATAATGTAATATTACTCTTAAGGAAAAGAGGCATCAGATTATTCTTGCAACTTTGTTTTTGATGGCTCTTTAAAGCATTCTTCTGAGATATGGTTAGCTTGAAATGTCTTTTTGAGAAAAAAGATAATTAGCCTAGAAAAAGGCTTACAGAGGCTTATGCTTCAACTGCTGAGACTGATGAAACAAATGTTTAGTCATTTTATAAATTGGCCCAAGAGAATATGAAGTATTGGGTTGAAAATTAGGAGTAGATATGAAAGATAATCAACAGTGTTTACTCAATAATTCTTTTAAAGAAATAATGGCAATGGAAACAATTTTTTGTATATGTTAATTCCCTTGAATGGTCCTTGTGCTGTTTTCAACTCGTCACTTTCTTTTCAGAGTTGTGATACATGATGTCCACATTTATTTTTAGTTTTCCACAAGCATTTTCTAGTGCTTAGAGTATTGGCAAAACATCATGATTCTGACCAGTTTGGCTGTGCTCTGTAATCTCAGTTTAGACCAGATGGTGAGCCTCAGCTGCTGCCCGAAACAGGTAAAAAAAAAAACAAAAACCAAACCTATGAGAACTTAAAATACTGTTAGCAGTTTTATCAAAGATACTTTCCAGACAACATGTGTTCTTTTTTTTTTTTTTTTAGTATTTATGAAACTGCACATCATTTAGAGATAGAAGAATTTGATTGCTGAATGATCAATGTTATTATCCTTTTAGTTTTCTATAGATTTTTCTTCTTGTTTCTAATATAGCCAGTGCAGCATTACTCCAACAGGCGTACTGTACCATACCTACCTTCTTGTAACTTGGAGGGTTACAAGAGAGGTTGTAGGGAGGACTGGGGTTTGATTTTATAAATAAATTAACAGATTAAATTTACATGTGCTATTGTGTTTTGTTACTATATGGTACATGCAGGACTGGAACCAATGCAAAGGACAAGTAAGGTGAAGAGTTACCCAGAGCATCACATACAGGTTTAAGAGGTTTCTAGGTGGAACAGGGGTGTTGGGTGAGTGACATTTTTTCCTTTGGTGCAATAGAAGTGCTTGACTGTGTTGTTCGAAGGAAGTCGGATTTATTTATTAACAGTCAGTGTTAATGACATTAAGTTGCTATAGTTTTTGTTCCTTGGTGAAGTGGAAAAGAAATTCAAACCTTAATTGTTATGATACTAGTTGAATGGCTGAAGGACGTATGACTAATCATAAAGGAGAAGGATATATACAGAGAGCTGCAGCTGGATGTTTTCACCCCTCCTAGGACCTTCTATTTTGTTCTCCCTTCTGCATGTTCTTAGTTTTGCTCCCCATGCCCTTCCTTCTGCTCCTTTCACAAAGCTTCAAAACCTAGAAGGCAAGTAAAAACTCCCCAAATGGATTATCACAGATAACTTCCTATTTTTTTTAAAGGTAGCCTCAAGACTTTGAATCCCACTACTTTTGAAAGTGTAGAACTAGAAAAACTTGACTATAGGCAGTCAACTAGGATATATTTCATATCCGTCTTTTTTTTCTTTATGCCAGAAAGAGATGTTGCCTTGAAAAACACCTTGACGTATAAAAGCTTTTAGCTGGTTCATTTAATAGAGGCCCTCCATGAAAATTTGCATCATGTTTGGGAGCACAGGATGAGAAAAGTGTGAATACGTATTAACAGTTCCAAAGCAGAGGCTTTGTTCAGAAGCTGAAGCAGACAGCTCAGGGTTAACCCCGAGGTTAACAGGAGATGGAAGCTGTTACAGTTTCAATAGACCCTTTAAAAGAGAGAGTGGAAATCTCCTTAGCAAAACTGTGTTGCAAAATAAATCACTGAAGTTTGGAAGTAGCATAATTCTGGTTTCCTGTGCAAACTCTCTGTAAGGTTCTTTGTTGACAGTCTTCAAAGGTAACTGAAGGGCTAAGAATTCTGTCAATGTAAACAAATCTTCACTAAATTTATGATTGTAGTAGGGTAAATGCACCTGCTTTTTGGGGCTGAAGTGACACTACACTGTCTGAAAGCAAATAATGTTGGGTTAGCTAAAAAACCCCATAATAATCTTGGTCTTCTTTCATGAAAAGGCTGCTGACTGGTAACAGTTGGATCAATCATTCCTTTGTGGATAGGGGTAAGTGAGTGGATGGCATATTCCTTGCTGAATGCAAATTCGAAATAATAGTATGTTCCTTAGAAACGTATCAAACCCTTCCCACTAAAAACATGGGAATGCTAACCAGTGGATATTTGGATAGGTCCTTTATTAGCTCCTTAAGGTTTTCACTTCAACAACTGTAATCGTAATTTAGTAAAATGATACTTAAAACAACATGACTAGCAAAGCAACATACCAAATAAAATCACCATTCTACAACTGGCAAGGTGTGTGACTTACACAAATTCTGGGCTCAAAAGACAGTGTCAGACTGGTTAAAGCTCATAAAGCTAGTTCTGCTATGACCAATGTGTGCATGCAAAAGCCAGGGGCACATCCATCTGGCCAGGCAACTGTGTCACAGGATCCAGCAGCCTTATGCATTGAAAGTCATAGACAGAACTACCTGCTGTTTGCATATTTATTCAGCAACTTCTACATAACATAACATAACATAACATAGCATAGCATAGCATAGCATAGCATAGCATAGCATAGCATAGCATAGCATAGCATAGCACAACACAGCATAGCATAGCATAGCCTTGCCATGAACATACACACCAGTTGTTATTGAAACCATTCTCTGCTGTTGTTTGTAAGTGGGACAACATCATCTTGCTCTGCTATAATCAATACTGCAGTCGTTGTGTAGGGTTTTTGCAACAGCGCTACGGAAAAAAATCAGCTACTGCCATTTTATGTGAATATAATGAAACAGAATGAACAGACCAAATCTAGAATGAACTAACACACAGTGAATCTACTTCTGATGCAGAAGGATCTGAAAGTGAATGTAGCCTTTAGGAAGTACATAAAATATTTATAGTATCTTGTTCTTTATTTATCAATGCCACCAGCAACAAAACACTGCTTCATTTTACAGAAGCTCCATTTATATAGCACTGCATAAGAGAAGCAAGCAAAAGTAAATGTACAGAGAAATAATCCTGCCTCTTAAAATGGAATTTAAATGAAAAAGCAGACAAATACAACCCTGGAAAAAAAAAAAACCAATCTTTGAGCTCTAAATATCTTTATATTACATGTGTATAAGCATGCATATGCCACATATATCATGCTCTCAGCTGTTAGACTCAATTCTGTGTATGGTATTCTTCATTTGATCCCTTCTGACTGCTTGCGTCAAATGGGTTACTTCAGTTTGGATCAATTATTTCTGTATAGATGCTTTATATAAAACAAGAAAATACTTCAGAGTTTCTATCAGATCACAGTGGCCAACTGCAATAGCACATATCCAATAAAAAATGGCTGGCAATAATTAACTCAATTAAAAGCACGAGGAGAAGGAAAAATGCTCACTGCCTTTTTTTTCCTTCTGTGACAAACTCAGGAAATACTCAGTGTTCAGAGGTTTTTGCATGTGAGCAATTTTATATATAACATTTGCATTTCAGTTTATTCATTTAAGTGAACAACACACAAAATTAAGGAAAATGAGAACATTTTTTGTACACCGCTTCTTTCTTTGTCATTTTGGCCTATCAAAATCCTTGTCCAACAGAGTGGTCACAGCACTTTGCTCTGTCTCAATAATCTGTTCGTCTGCAGATTCGTGCTGGCTGATTGTAAACCAAATGGTCATTCACAATCACTTGAAAAAGTGAAGTTTCTGTGACCAGTCCCTTCATCTCCATTACTTTATGCTTGCTTTAACTCATTTAAAAAGCAAAATAAAACTGCAAGTGAAATGAAGTTCAATCACTGGTTAACTGTTGTGGATGGTTGTTCATGTTCTTGCTCAGCAGAGAAAGAATTCACTTTTGATTCCTTTGTACTTTTGCAATACTGACCACATCAGTCATAGGCAGGCAGAGAGCCTGTTGCCATCTATCATGCATCTTTACTGTGCATCATTTACAAGATGGAGTACCAAGAAGAAATAATGTTCTGAATGTGACATCATAAAGTGGAACTGTGGGCATGACATCAGCCTCTCACATCGGTGCTGTGTTTTGCAAGCTGGCTGGTCAAGCCAGAGCTTGTGGAGACTATTTGCATGGCACATTGTCCTGAGAGTTCACTCATGGGGTGAGTGGGGTGTTAGAAGGCGATGAGGAGCATACTGGCATGAAGAGCATTTCTGTTTCACTAGAAGGCATGCTAGATCAGCCATCAAACATTAATCCTAAGTGAAGTGGTCTTATATATATACTCCATACTTGAACACTATAGCACCCCTGAAGTCAAGGAGAGGAATGGTAGTGGTCTCACAGTACCTTGACATGCACTTTTCTGTCTGGATATTATTCTTTCTGAGGTGGACATGAACTAACATTTCATATCAAATTGGACTCTGTTAGATCATACAGGACTGCAACATTTCTTTAGCTGTTTATTTTACTTCAGAAGGACAACAGACTGGTCTACAAAGGGAAAGAAAAGCAAAATCTCTTTATATTGTCATTTATGAATGTTTCAAAATGCCTAGAATTATTTTAAGTCTTTGTGAATATCTGTTTTTGTCTTGCTAAACAACATTCTTTTCCTGTTTTGGAAACAAATTATTGATCAGTTAGAGATAAAAGTGCATTAATGGATAAGAAAACTTTCTGGGGACTCCTCCCATGATGAATTTAAGGATTATGCTGCTGACTAGTGTTTTGTAGAATGGCTTATTTAAAACAGAGCAAAAATCCTGACATAGCTAAAACTTTAGTCAGTTCCCTGAGCTGCCTTTATGCAGTCAGTGTCTTTTAAATACTGTTATATAAGTCAGCTCTCATCCTATTTTAATAGTTAAAGCTTTTGAAATAAGCTCTTTTGACAGTGCAAGAAACAATAAAAAAAAATCAGATCTTAGGAGGGAGTTTCTGCTAGGAGGATATGTGTGCTCAGTGGTCCTTCTTTTTCTTTATGACCCACTATCTTTCACCAATGTTATTTGTCCCGGAGAGGAAACCTAAGTTATTCGTATTCTGCAGTGAATAGCAATGATTTTATTCTTTTGTAAATTATATGTTCTCTGGCCTTTTCTAAGGTAAGAAAAAAGCTGCAATGAAAGAGACTTTTGCTCAATTTGTGAAGGAGGAAAAAAAAAAATCAGAAGAGAAAATGAAAAGAAGGCAAAGGCTTACATTATCCTGGTTTTTTTAGTCTGGAAATAGCTTGTGTTCTTCCCCTCCTATCGTCACAAGAGATGAGAGGAAGAGGTCCCTTATCTCTTTTGAGAACAGTAGTGATACAGTTTAAGCTTAGCAGCTCTCTATGTAATGTTGTCAATTCTCCTTTGACAATTAGTGATGAAGGAAATTGTTCTGAAGCAAGTGATATTAATATTGTAGTAGGTGGCATCCTCTCTGCTAAGTCAGTATTGCTAGAGGGCATTTTGATGATGGTGTTTCAAAATGTAAAGCTGACATCCTGGTCCCTTGTAGCTGTTGAGATACAATCCAGTGATATTTTTACAAAGATGTATAATAATAGGGAAATCTACTTGTGATTTTCTTCATTTTTACTTAAAGTAAAATGAGCTAAACACATGCTCCTAAAGCCTTTTACTCTTTCAAATACATTTGAACGTGGTCTATGGACTGACTGCATAACTACACTTAATTAAAATTAATATTGGATTTATATCTTTAAGCTAATGGAGAACAATCCATATGAATCAGGAATTTTATTAAGATTTAAGTAAGGTCTAGACTGCAAAGAAAATTCTTTGGGAAGAAAAACAGCCTGCACAAATGGATGTTACTTAGCTCTTACAAGGCTTCTTTTTCAAAACCTTTAAGCAGATCTCTCCTGTAACTCCTGCACTCTGAACTTCTTTATCTGATGAGCAGTTCTACTCCTGAGCACTTTGTCAGTCTGGGTTGGGATAATGGGCATTACCTTTACGTTTACCCTCTCTTGTGAAAATTGATTTATATGTTCTCTGTGTGTTGGGGGGGGAAAAGTCACAACTCAGATTGTCATTCTGCAAATGCAGCCTGAGTTTTTAAAAATCCCATCTATTCCTGTGTACAAAGCAGCAACTGACTGTACTGTAACCATGGAGACCTGCAGCAGATTCAGGAGTTGATTTTAACTCTTATGCTTCAGACCAGAAAATGTTAGATACTCTGCATCACGGAGGTGACAGAGTCAGCCTCAAGGAAAGGCCACTGGAGATGCAGCACACTGGAGACCCTCCAGAATCACTAGGTCTTCTCAGCGAAGACTTTCACTGGGTCAACCTCACTATATTTTAGGCAAAAACTGGAAACACCCACAGAGTTTGAAGAGTCAAAATTCTCTTATGCTGTTATTTGATTTTCAAAAATACTAAGAATCATGGCTGTGATCTGGAAATCCATGATATTTTAGCTTCCCTTACCAGAGACCTACCCCCCAGCCTTTCTAGTGAACAGAAAGCTTGCAGTAAGACTATAGAATTATATCTCAAAGTTATGTTGCCATGAAAACTTTCCTTATTAATGGCATATATCAGGACTGAATTCATCATATGGTGTAAACTACTGATTTCAGTGTTGTTGCATTACTGATACATTTGATTCTACGTAAATATTCTTTACACTATGGCTCTGTATCTTTTCCTTGTTCCTCCACAATATTCTCCTATCTTAGCAATTTTTATTAGAGAAACTTTACTTAGATCAGATCATAAACAAATAGAAGCTTTAAGTAACAGCTCCATTAGGATCTTTAAACTGTGTTACATTGCGACAGAAATAGCTTCTGGATGTTCCTTGCTGGGTGTGATCAGAGATAGGGATCAAACAGCTTTAAACATTGATTTAGCATGAGAAGCTATGCAAAATCAAGGCTGTTTAAACAGCAGGAAATCAGAGAAGCAAGTCAGGGACTGAAAAAAGAATGACAACTAACTGGGGAGAACAAAATAAAAGTATTTTGGTAAGGGAAATAGAGGGGATGGAACATTATAGGACCTTTTCTTTGCCAAAACTGACCTGCAGTATCTATCAATCTTATTTTTCTATTCAGACAGCAGAGATTTCAGCATTTGGCTTGGCTTACTCAGTATTATCAGCTTTGATATTCCAGTAAGTGATATATGGCTGTGTGCCTCAGAATAAAGGAGATATATTGATACTTGTGGCTAATATTTCTTCTGGATATAAGATAGCTGTATTACTGAACAGGGCAAATGATTCTTTAGGACGTCATTGCCTAATTGAGTACAGAACAACTGATGTCAGGAAGAAAAAGATAGACTTGAAGAGTAGGGTCTTTTCTATGTAGCCACATTTAAGGTTTCAATCCCTGAACTCTAAGAAGACTACTCAGAGGGTGTACAGTATCTTTTTTGGCCTTCCTCTTTAATTTTTAGATCATTCTCAAGCAGTGTCTGATCAAACATTTACTTGCTCTCTACTCGTGTCTATGCATGGGAAATTCTGTCATTTTTTTTGTGTGGGTGGACAAAAGCATCTGCAGGGTGGATTCTGCACCCACTATTCTTCCCTGATTCAGCTCATTGCAATACGTTGTGCATGGAGGGGGGTGTTGCTGTGCTTGGTTTAACAGTAGGGAGTGATTCTGAGCATTAAATGCTTTCTTTAGTAATGGGCTGTGAGCATTTGTGAGTACAACAAATAAGTAGGAATCTGAATGGAGGCTGTTACAGCCTTCACTGAAATAGCAGCTTCTCCCTGCTTACTGCCAGCCCACCTCTTAAACTGCATGTCCAGGACATTGATACAACAGTCATCCTCTCTGAGGATGAGGTGCTCTCAGGACTTGTTCCTGCTCTGTGATACATAAGGGCTAGAGATTTTGTCCTGGCCATGGATCCTATACATACTACATCCTTTTCTGAAAAGCCACTTTCTTTCTAATAATCTTCTGGCATGGATTGTTGCACAGGGTTGTTACATCTCAGATACAGAACTTTGTATTTGCCCTTGTTGAACTTCAGTAGAAGTGTCAAAGAAAGCGTTGAGATTCAGAAGATGAGAAAAAATATGCAAAAATCAGAGCTGGAGAAAGAAAACAAAGAAGAGATAAAAGAGAGTGTTTCGGAAGGCAGAAGTCAAGGAAGATAATAAAAATATGGATGAAAAGGAAATGGAAAAACAAATGCATTTTTATGGCTGTTGCACTTTTATATTGCATTTTCATTCTAGGAACATATTCGATCTAGGCAACAGGGAAAAAAAAGCAGTTTCCATGTTATATTTCAAATACCACATTTTTTCTTGCAATGGTTGAATAAAACAATGTCGAAATGTTTGTATGGTGCCACAGGAGTCTGAAGCTACTGCAAGTTCTCTGATGGAATCTATCAAATGTAAAAGCATATTCATTAAGGTCATGCACTTTTCTGCTTCCAGCTCTGTGCAGCTGTGGCATTTTTCCATCTGTATTTCTTGTTAAAGATCTGAATGACTCATCCTTGAATTTGCCTTTGAGGTAGACAGTTTTCCTATGGCAATAAAATCCAGCTGGTACACAAGAAATGTGCGTGTCACTGTCAAGGGAGGATCATTCTTGAAAGAGTTCAACTCAGTCTTAAGGTTGGAATTTTACAATTCATTTTTCAGTCAGATATTATTGCTTTGCAGGTTTTTTGTATAATAACATTTTAAAGTAAGAGACCAAATATTAAAAAAACCCCAATATTATTAGTTAAACTCTTCCTAGGGATTTTCAAATAAGCATTGGAAAGAAGAATCTAAATCTTACTGAATCTCAATTTTCTTCTCTGAAAAGATCAGTATTTTCTAATCATGACTAGTTCTACTTGTTAAAGGAGCAGCCGCTGCCCGAGCATCCACACACCATTCAGGGAGTCGCACACACACCACCTGAGACTTTAACTGCTAGGACCGGAGTCCCTTCGCAGCCGGCAGCTCCATTGAGCTGACTGGTGCCCCTTTTCGACTCCTCGCTCGCACACACACTCACTCTTGGGCGCTTTCTCTCTCCTCAGGCTTGACCCTGGGTTTCCCTGAAGCAAAGTCTCCAAAATGATGTACATCAGATGAATTTATTGAGTGGTACAGCGGTAAATGACAGCTCAAGCTGGGTGCCTCCGGAGGGGGACCCTGAACAAAGAAATCCCTGGGCAATTATACCCTTACAATTTAAGTTCCCCTCCCCCCATGCAACAGTTCAGTCCAATAGCAATATTTGGGTCTGGGGTCTTCTTGTTTCTCACTGGATCCTTTCTCTGTCTTCTTATCTTAATGGATGCAGCTTCTGCTGACAATTGTGGCTACCTTATCTTTCTGGTTTGCACCGGTTTTGGGGGCATTCCTTCCTGTAGCTAAGTAAAAGTTCAGTATACGGTCAGCGTATCTAGGACAAAGTTCACAGCTTGCGGCCTAAGGCTTTAGCAAGCCTTGCTACTAATGCTATGTATTGGATTCTGTTTGAGCTAGAAAGTGACTTCTACAACATACTCATAAATGCAAAAAGCTTTCCCTCTTACAAACCAAACAAAATTCAAAGTTTCAGAATACTTTTAATATTATTTAGCAATTAAAAGGGAAAATCAATTATGCACCAGTTTACTTGACTAATTGCACTTCACAGACTCCCACATACTCTTTTCTATTAAGAAATGCTTTTATTTTAGCTAAGTTTTTTAAAGTTTGGTGTTTATTCAAGCTTTCCTAAATGTCTGTGGGTTATTAAGCTCTTTATCTCAGTATTCTTAGGCTCACCAATTAACTGATTTCTTTGCAAATGAATAAGAGACATAGACTTGAAACATTCAGCTGTTGCAAAACAGAAAACTTCAATACTGTTAAAATACAGCTAGTGCTCATAAAGAATAACAAAACAGGAAAAATATTTGCTATTTCTATTTCAACTTCAACATTAAAACCTCAAAGCACTTGAAATGTATTTGCAAATTAAGATTTATAAAATTATAGCATACTAAGGAAATATATACCAATATAACTAAGCATCTAAGGAAATTGCAAGTTTTCTTTGATTTTGAATATTTCTTTTTTTGCGTTAAAAAGATAAATTAAAGCGAGTCACTGCTGGGAGGCATTCTGAAAATATTTGAACAAGAATCACATTTAGTTTGTGGAGTCTTCTTTAACTGATTTACATATGTTAAAGAAATAGACTGTCTTGGGAGAAGTTTGAAAATCCCAACTACAGTGTTCACATCTTTATAGTTAATAAAGCCACACCATTTGAAATCGATTGAGTCACACAATGAATGTCCCAAAATGTGTTGGATTTTTTTTTTCTTGCAAACTCTAACTGGACAGATGAGGCATCATAAAACCAGTCTCATTGAGTCCTTGGCTGGTGCATGCTAAGTGCATGTTTGCAAAGCATAATGTAGGCTTCTTCTGAGAATCAGGCCTGAAATGTCTAGAAAAACATAGGAGAACATGAACGTGTAGACATTAGACACTGAATTGTCTGTCTGTGCAATTCCAGATCTAATCCATGGTGCAATGATTATCTATGGAAGCTGCCAGTGAACCAGGAGCCACCTGTCTGTCTTCTGATACCTTTGCATCTTGCTGTGGTGTTTTGGTAGCTGGCTGCAGTGTGTTTATTGACTTTTTCTGGGGAGGAGTTTCAAGGTAAAACCATCACCACCAAGTCTGCGATTATTACTGATAATCTGATGAAAAATTAGTACAACAGTATTTAGAATGTGCCATGAACCTGTTCAAGCAGATCTTTATGTCTGGCAGGTATTTGATAACTAAATAGATTGTTTAAAAAGTTTCATTTGCCCACAAATGTTACAATATTGGCATTAAAATGTGAATGTGTGACACTAGTCATCACAGTTTGTGAAATACCACAGACATTTCTGAATGTAATTGCAGAGGAACCCTGTGCTACTCCATATGGTACTACTGAGTGATATTTTCAACAGCAATATGACCTTGTGTATAAATAGCCTGTATTTGGATCAGAAGCAGAAGATTTAAAAGCACTACCTGAATTGATTTTCAGGGGAACTGACAGAATATGCAACATGGCACTGACTGTTGTGTGAATTCAGGAAGACTTAATCACAATGGGGACTATAATACATATTACACTGCCTTTAAACAGTTTGAGAAATTCATTCTATTTCACAATATGAAAATCGTGTGTTTATATTAGAATACCACAGAGTATATACTCAATAGTACTGAAGCTAAAATAGCAACACAGGAAGGGAGAAGCCTTGGTCTGGTCATTAATGTTTTACAAAGATAAAGCTAGTATAGAAATTATTTGTATCTCTCCTAAGAAAGAACCACAAGACAGTGAGCGCCACACTTCTGCACTCAATATCATTGTTTATCCAAATATGTCATAGAGGTGTTCAGACAGAATGAAAGCAAAATCAGTGCTGAGAAAAGGTTAAGGCAAAACGTCTTTACTCAAAAGATAATACAACATTTATCACAAACACAACATTTCTAAAGAAAGATTCCTTCTGATAGAAACTACAATAGTCACAAATACTCAGAAGAAGACAACCACAAGATGATCAAACTGAACACATGGGAAAACATACTGACCAGTGTGAAACATACACAAAACATGCAATTGAAACATATAGATGTATTTGAATATTGACAGGAAACTCTGCAAATCAGTATCTTGCATTTTAGCATAATAAAAAAATCAATGCTTCAGGAAACAAACTATCAACTTCATTTTCTAGGATATTTCTGCCAGTTAGTACAAAAAGGTGTGCATATTCACTTGAAGTGGGCTTAACAAAAAATTATTTAAAAAGTGAATTTAATATTAGAATTAATACTTCAGCACTTGTGACTATCTCTAATAATAAACCTAGTAGAATTATCCCACATGGCTGTCCTGGCACTTGAGTGAGTTCCTCTAACCTATGATATGAATTTCTGCAGCTCCTGTCACCCAGTAGTCAGCCCCCACCCTTCTGAACTGTAACAATTTCTAAGGAAATGCTGAAGCTAATGCTACAAACAATAATTACACAGGTGAGACTAAATACATACTGTAATCACCTGTTCAGTGATCTTATCCAGTGCATTCAGGTGAGGAAATAGTGAAATAAGCTGAGTTACCAGAATAACGTAGGTAGCTTTGCCTGCTGTTTCTACATGAAAGAGAGATTTCCCTACATGGCTAAGAGTTATGGAGCAATTATCCCTAAAGGCCTTTTGTTGTGTCTTTCAAATAATCAAAAAAAAGTAAAATATGTAGTTTGTTGTGCTAGGTAGAAATGAAAATGGGGCTCAGCTGAAAACAGGAATATTTACAAAATATATGTATGAGTGTTGGTGTATATCAGAGCAATTTTTTAAAGTGTTCACCTGCAGCAGATGGTATATGCTGTTACTTTGTTACAAGTGTGTTAACTCCCAGATGTCTGACTGTAAGCATTGACCGTGAATGTTAAAACACACACCATTGCCAATAGCGTAGACATGCTTCCCATGGTATTGGCTAATGGCAAGAAGGATGAATGAGCTTAACCCTTTGCCCTCTTTCATTTAAAAAATGTCGTCGCTAGTGAGAAAACATGATATACTTTCCAGAACACCTGTTATTAACAGAGTCACTGGTGTGCCTAGAATTTTTCATGGATTCAGCAGATTTTTGTGCAAGCTACAGGCAGGAACGATACAAAACAACCTAATTTTCATTCAAACTTCTTTTTGCTTTTGTTTGTTTGTTAACCTTTAAGCTTGATGCATAATATATATTGAGGGCATGAACTATGAATTAAAATGCACTTTGCACAGTCAGTAAGCCATGAAATTGTACCTGTACCCAGGCAAGGGACTCTGGGGGATACTGCAACTCTGTTGCAGGATACTTTCTTTCTTGTCTCTCAACAGCTTTTACAAAAATTTGTGAAGAAAAGTGTGATAATTACAGGTCTTCTGATGAACTAAGACAGGTTTCTACTGAATGCAGAGTTATCCTTAAGATGGCACCTGCTTTGTGGCAATTTCCTTGTTATCTCCTGTGCCAGCTTCTTCCGAACTCAAGATGTGGCATACCTGTGATTTTGCTGCTGAGACAAGGGTAACAGAATAACTCATCACACTCTCTTACTCTGTGGGATCTTCAGTAACACAGAAATAAAAAGAAACTTTTTTTTTCTTTTTTTTTTCCCAATTACATTTTGAACGCATAAGGGGGATGGGCCAGCTAAAGAAGGTGTAATCAAGACCTGCAGGATGCAACACAGCAGCTACAGCCCAGGAGGAGGTGCAGACAAAGCAGTTTTCTTTCACTTTAAGGCACCTGAATTCCTGGTAGTAGCAAGACAAGAGCAACCCTGGAAGCTGCAGTAAGGTTACTTTATAATACAGTAATACAAGCATCATTCTCAAAAGTGATGAAAACCAGCTTATGTTTACTCAGTTCAAGAGATCATTTACAT